>QEPC01012103.1:50335-74594 GCA_003113815.1 Sphenodon punctatus | reverse complement strand
CCTCACAGCCTCAACATAGGACCGCAAATGGGCCCTATGGAGAAGACGATCGGAGTCAGATCGAGTCCGACGCCAGCGTCGCTCTAGCCTCCTGCCTACCCGCTTCATACACCACAGCCCCTCAGTAAACCAAGGGGTCCTGCGGCGACGAGACCAAGGCAGAAGGCGTCTCGGAGCCACCCTGTCAATGGCTTCCTCCAGCAAGCTGTTCCAATGCCGGACCAGCTCATCCACAGAGTGGCCGTCCACTTTAAATAATCTATATTTTTATATACTGCTTCTATGCCATAGCACTCAGAGCACTTTCCATATAACACAATGTTTAATCCTCACAACAACCCTGTGAGGTAGGTTAGGCTGAGAGAATATTTGTGACTGGCCCAAGGTTACCCAGTAAGTTTCTGGCTAAGGTAAGACTTGAACCGGGGGGCCCTTGCCTCCCAATCCAAGTACTGTGCATTTAGCTATCCCAAATTACCAACTTTACCTTACTGTTTACTGCATACTTTGTACCATTCATTTGCAACTTAACACATTGTCAAGGGTACTGTTTTACTTCTGGGTTTGTAGTTTACACATTTCTGAGCCAATTACTGTGCAAAAATCCCACCCCTTAGCCTCTCCCCTGAGTGCCTCTTAACCTCCACTCCACTGCCTCCAATCAGAATGGTTGTTCTATGTTCAATTTGCTTTGACCAATTCACAACTGGATTGCAGATTTGTAAAGGAATCTTGTACATATTTGCAGATTGGTCAAAGCAAAGGGTACAACACAGAACAACCATTCTGATTTGGAGGCACTGGAGTGGAGGTTAAGGGGCATTGGAGGGAGGTTAAGAAGTGGGTTATTCAAACAGTGATTGGTTCAGAAATGTGTAAACAGCAAAGTAAAATGGTACACTTGATAATGTGGTATGTGGTAAATAGTAAATGGAAAGTCAGTAAATGGGATCCCGGCAAACAAATTATCAGTAAATCAAGAATTGAAATCTCAATCAAGACATTGTTGAGTACCTAGCAGCTCTCCATTCGACTGAGATGGTATAGAGAACTGACATTTCAATGAGATTTCCTGTTTGGGTGAAATCTCATTTCAACCCTATTTCAGACCAATTCACAATCTTTAAATCCTATCAGTACTCTAATAGAGCTGAAACTGGTAGCTCATTTTGTATCCATGGGTTATGTCTAAACTTTTGAGTAGCCTTTCAGGAGTCTAGTTGGTGCCTGATTAAAAAAAAGGGTACCCCAATACCTGAAACACCAGGTATTACCATTACCAAATTCCTGATTTTTGCATTTTACTAACTTATTCTGACTTGCAGTTTAACTGTTTTAGTGTATTTATGAATGCACCTAACCATTTTCTTGTATCAGTAAAAGGAACAAATTGGAAAACTGGTAACAGAAATCAGAAATTTGATAATGGTATTTCAGTAATTTGAGTAAATCATCAGGCACTAAACAGGCACTGTTTAATGCCTGATCCATCTGAAATGGGATGGGTTCCACAAATTCAATGGGCAGAAATGTTTTGAATGTACTTGTTTCAGCTTTACATTCTTGTAAGGTAAGCCCTGTTTTGAAAAGTGGGACTTTCTGTAGGATGGAATGGAAAGGGCAGCAGGAGCTTGGTGGCCAAGGGATGGGGGACATCCTGTACAGCACCTATGCAATACAGCCAGTCTCTACCCTTCCCCTTAGGCCAATATGGCCACATGCCTAGGCCCCTGCAGGCAGTGGTTCCCAAATATTTAGCTTGTGTGTACCCAATTTGAGATTTAAATATGACCTTGTGATCCCAAACATCAACAAAGGCCCTTTTCACACGAGACACCCCCCCCCCCTTTGCCCACATGGGCATGGGGTGTGTGTGTCTGTGTGACCACCAGTGCAGGGGTGTGTGTGTACATGCTCCTGCGCTCCACCCATTTCCACCAATCCCCCTGAACGGAGGCATCAGACAAAATGGAGGTGCTTCTGTGCGATGTCAATCAGTGGAGATGGGTGTGCATCTGTGTGACTGGCCACCCATGCACTGCCCGTGGACCGTGGCGCACACTTAGCCTCCCCCCCCACACACACTGTGGATCCTCCTGGCTCATTGTTTCAGAGGGAGGGGGAAAAGGGAACTGGGTGCCTCTCAACCACACACAAGGTGCCCCTTGGCCCCCAAGGACTCTCTGGGTATAAATGCCCATCAGGATAGTATCTGGCCCCTTATGACTGCTGAGCAGGTAAGGAAGTTAGGCCCCTATCATCATCAGACGTGGGGATCCAAGGGTCCTGTAGCTCCCTATCACATGCAATCACCTGCAAACACCCCAGAAGGAATTCTAGGGAGGGAAAAGATCGTGTTGCCAGAGTGTGGGGGAAAGGAAGGGTTTGGGGCCCCGGGATCCAGGGGTTGGAGCAGGGAAGGGATCTTACAAACAGTGGGAGGGGTAGGGAGCCCCAGGCAAGGGGAGGGGAAGGGAGAAACTCTCTTGGCTCGCACTCACTCTTTCACTCACAGACTCAAAGGGAAGGGAGCAAGGGAAACAATAAGGGAGACTCACTACATGCTTATAAACAATCATGCTGCAACCAAACATGGAACAACACAAACACTTAGCTTCTCACTGCTGCAGGGCCAGTCCAAACAGGAAAACCTGATCACCAGCACTGTTTGTAAGGCAGTGCTGGGTTAAGTAGCCCTATCATTAGTGCCCTCAGCTTGAGGTTTTCCCTGCAGGCAGGCTGAATGCCGCAGGGTCCTAGGTTCCATCCCTGTTCCACTAGGGCCGGGTGCAGATGCTAGCCTGGGAAGAGCTTCTGAGGATGAGGGTACTGCATGCCCTCATTCTGCTGCTGGCTTTGTCGCACCCCTCTGTTGGGGTGGAGTCTCCTGGGGGTCTGAGGTTGGCATTGGGGCTGCAAGGGGGCCAGGAGTTGGCAGCGGATGCAGGGGGGCCGGGTGATGGTGGCGGAGCCCCATGACACCCATGTGAAAAGGGCCAAAGATGTGCAAAATGCATCAGTTGCCAGCTGTGATTGTAACCTTATCCTCAGAGGGCATGCCCTTGCTTGTGGTACTGAAGCACAGTTAGAGAATCTCTGGCCTGAGGCTAGTTCAGGAATAAAGGTACCCATCGTTTAAAGTACCTACAATGGTTAGCCATCACTAACTTTTGATAACCAGTCAGATCCATGGTATGATCTACTCCAGCAAGAACTGGTTACCTTGCCAAGTGGTATGTGTTTGTTGCTGAGTGGCTTAACTGGCTAACTGTTTTACCAGTTTACTGTGTTACTGAATAATACGGCAGTGCACCAGTTACCATATTGCTGTTTACCATCTGCCCATAATTCCTCTCCTGTTTACTCCCTCCCTCCCTCTGGACCTGGTTTCAGACTGGTAGCAGTAGCATTAAGTTATGCATAAGGCTGCTTTGGAACAATGTTGCAAAAACAGAACAGTTGCTCATGTTTTTAACCAGATTTCCAATTCAGATCTGAATCCCAGTCAAAATAACAATAACTACAACAACAACAACAATTAATAATAGAAAAGCCATTTGTGAAGGCATGAATGGCGATGCCATTTTGGATAGGGGTAACACCATTTTGCATATCTGCAAAACAGTCCAGCAGCCATTTAGCACATCCTCAAATGGCTTTAAATTTTTTTAAATTATTATTATGTTTAATAACACTTAACATAGAACAACAAAGAACAATAATAGAGGAGAGTTATGTGCCTGTGTGAGTATCCCAGACCCATGGGGACAGCATTACAAGAGCTTAACATTTACACAGCAAAGGAAACCAATTTAGTCTTTTCATACAGCACCCACTGTAGCAATCTCCTTATACATCTCCTTTTAGATATCCTACTTAAATAAGTAAGCTCGGTCATCCAGAGCTTCATCTTCCTTTTTCATGACTCATAGACAGGGCAACCATGTTACTTTAAAGTCCTGTGTTTTGTCCTTAATACTTGCCAGGATCTTCTCCATACTGAGCACATACCACAGTCGAGCTGCCCATTGTCTTAACGAGGGAGCATTGCTGTCCTTCCAGTTCCTGGCTATTAAATATAAGGTCGCTAGCAACAATTGGTCACTCATACTTTGCTAACAGTGCACCAGGGATATTTGGGGATATAAACCACACAATGCTATGTTGTGACAGAAACCACACAATGTTATTTCAGGTGTAAAAGGCAAAACTAATATTTGTCTATATAGTTGTGCCCTGTTATGTTTTGTAAATTTTAAATTCAGGTCTCTACCATTTGTTAATATAATTCTAAGGAGTCTCTTTATTCTTACTTTATAACTGCAAGACAGCAGACTTCGGAGGGGTGCAAAATCAAATAGAGATCTTTTTACTGAGTTGGATGCTCTGACAAAGGACTTTCTCTGTGGACAGCATGTTACAAAACTGAAAATCTGAAAGAACTGTATTTCAGAGATATTCACTTGCTAATTGCTTTTTCTTCAGTCTGATTGGAAATCCTAATGAATGATCAGACTGATAGCTTGTTCCAGTTTCGATCAGACCTTGTGAAATGCCGATTGGAACTGGGCGGAAACTTGAATTCACCCCTAGTTATGTAGCAATGTAGTAATACAGTAATGGTAATATGATAAATTAGTTAACTGTTGCGGTATTATCCAGCTATTCAGTTGTCGGTTAGCAATTGTGGTAATCGAGTAATAGCCTGATAGCTCCCAAACTATCTGGAATGGTGGATATTAACTGCAGATAAAATATTTACTATTCATTTCAGCTCTATCCTGTTTGGGTCTTTCCCAAACCACATATGAATCCAGTGTATTCTGTTAGATACCCCCTTCTTTTTTTCACAGCAAAAGCCAGCATAGGTGTCAGGCATACACCACAATGACCAACTCGGCAGTTTTGTGAGCACAGTGAATGCTTCGCTAAGCACTTAAAGTTGTCTCTGCTCCATTAAAAGAAAAGAAAAAGGAAAAAAAATCTCTCTTGGCATTCCAACTTTTGCATTACCATGTAATATTGGGTATATCCACAGGCAGCTGGCTGAGTACTATTTAAGCTGGGCGCTGAACTAGGCACAGGCACTGACAGGCAGTAGTTAAGCTGCTCTTATCTTTTTTCCCCCATGTCGCCGATAATGATACTGTAATTCCCTCCAAACTGTGGTCCTTTGGCTATGTTTTGACAGCATGCTTGTTATTCCACTGGTCTGTGTTATTCTCTGACGATGTCATTTCTGCTTGAGATTCATCCCTCCCCTCTTTTATATTTCGATTTTGAGATCCTGACAAATAAGTCCCCCTCCCCAGTTACGTTTTTCAATCGTTGTTTTTTTTTTTTAAAATCATCCATATGTATTGTATTAGGAAAAAATACTCCAGGTGCATATACTGGCAAAGTTTTGGGGGCTGATCCCAAGCCCCACAGATCCCTTGCATGCACGTGTGTGTGGTTGCTGTGTGGCACTATGTGCTGGCGATGGTGGTGCATGTGCACAGGCAAGATTATGGGGCTTGGGATCGGCCCCAATGAACCTATGTTAACTTCCACCAGTGGGGAAAATGCAATGAACATGAGTCCCTGCTCATAGACCACCTTAAAATATGAACCCCTTGGAAGTCTGGAAAAGGCAGTAGTTTCAAATTTTGTGCTCCAAATCTGAGCTGGTCCTTCGGCCCATATGAACAGCAGTCACAAAAAGCACAAGAGTGGAGATCCAGTTCCCAGAAATATTAGGAAGTGAGCCATTGCTGAGAAGATGAGGGAAGAGGCAATGGCTTCAGAGATGATAAGGGGAGGAGAGAGTGTTTGAATAAAGAACTCAAGATAGAGAAGATAGGGAATAAAAACTGAATACAGGAGGGTTTATTCAAGGGAAAAAAGGCGAGGTGATGCCTGAAGATACTGAACACCGAACAGCATCATTGTCAGACTACAAAGAAGCTGGCATGGAAACTGGCAAGACATTAGATAAGATACCAGATTGGCAAATCACATGCTAGAAAGAATTATCAGGCAGTGTGGCCTCTCCCAAATGCACCAATGCTGGAAGGGATAGTTTTAAGTTTGGTAAAATTGTAGGGTTAGCTGGATGGCATCACTCTTAATGTGGAGTTCTGTAGTAGTAATGCAGCTACTACACAAGTGTCCACAAGACTTCATAAGTGCTGAATAAAAATCAAAACTTCTGAATACTGAACTAAATCTAATAGGGATGTGTGAACGCGGTTCGGATTTCAGACTGAACTCGAATAGTTCGGTTGACTGAACCAAACTTTTGACCCAAACTCAAATTTGACCAAACTGTTCAGTCAAATTCAAACCAGTTCGGAAGGTCAAAACCCGCAGTTTTGAATGTACAAACTCAGTTCGGAAGATTGGAATTCGATCAAACTCGAATAGTTCGGTCAACCGAACCGAACTTTCGAACCGAACTTGATTTTCGAACCAAACTGAACCGAATTTCCAAACTCGGTTCTGTTCGCACACCCCTAAAGTCTAAACATCAAGACATCAAAGGTCCCCCCACCAGCTCTAATTTTTAGCAGACAGAAGACCAGCATAAATACTGCCATTATGTATTTTCAATGCTCTTATTGATTTTGGCTTTGCTGAAACTTGTGCATACAGCTACACTTGTTTCTGCAGGGCTGACTGAGGTTTTTCATATTCTTTCATGTATACTGCCAAATTCAGCGCTAACCCTTAATACTGGTATGGGTCCCATTTACTTCACTGAGACTTGTGCTGGCACTAAGGGCTAGCAGCAGCCCTAAGCAGCTGGAGAATTGCATTTTACACGTGCATTTAGATTGTACTTATAGTGTGAATGCCAATCCATTTATTTAAATGAATTTTTATTCAAGGATATGGTTTGTTTTATTTTTGCCATGCCCGTTTAGGATGTTGAGTACAACTGCAAGTCTTAGCAAAACTGTTATCAAATTGGGGATGTTTTTTGTTTGTTTTTTTAAAATGCATTCCCCTGGTAATCTGGGAAGAAGGTCAAGAATAACTTACAGAAAGAAGCAAATTTATTTTTTCAGTTACAGAGCTACAAGAAGCCAGCAGAAGAGATTTAAAATGTAAAACACTACTCCTTATTTCTATCAACTCTGCTCCAAACCCATAACACAGAAGACCCAGTTGTTACAAACTTGAAAACAACAACTGCATTCTGTCTACTGTCTAATGAAATATGATACGTTAATGATAGGGGCAGGCTTCCAGAAGTAGGGTTAAAATACTTTCCCTTTAAAAGAGGACGCTTATGAAAAACATATGGTGCAGGGGTGCCAGTGCAGAGCTGCAACCTGTATTTTTCATGTGTCCTCTTTTAAAGGGGAGGTATGGTAACCCTGCCTGGATGTCCATTAGACTGTGCTCCAAAATCGACACTGGCTGCCAATAGCGTTCTGGAAACCATTGAAGGTGCTGATTTTGACCAAGAAAGCCTTTAATGGCTTGGGTCCTGCATATCTAGGAGACCACCTTCTCCCCTATGCCCTGTAGCATTCCTTCAGGTCCACCAGGAGTTCCTTCTTGCAAATACTATCCCTGCAGTAGGTCTAGACAACTCAGGCCTGCAGAGAGACCATCTTGGTGGCTGCTCCACAGCTTTGGCACTCCCTTCCCCTGGAGGTTCACCAAAGTCTGAACACCTTCAGAAGGTGACATAATACCTTTTTATTTGGCCAGGCTTTTAGTGGATGGGGATAGGATTGGGAGGACTGAGGTGGGGATGGCTTTAATGGGATTTTATTTGGTTTTACTGGATTTTATGTTTTCCTATTGTAAGCCAGCCTGAGCCTATGGCAAAAGGCAGGATATAAATCAAAACAAATACATTAAATTTTAAAAAAAGATGCAATCTTAGTAGGTCATGTGGGATTGCATTAGTGTCATGTATTTTATTTAAACTTATATATGCCCTCCCACTAAGGCTCAGGGCAGGTTATAACATTTAAAACCATATAAAAATAGAAGTAGATAAAATCGTATACAAATTCCCGAGAGACTCAAACCCCAAGCATCTATCCCTGCCTGCCAAATTCTTGGCCAAAAAGAAAAGTCTTACATTGTTAGAGGTGTGCACCAGGGGCCCATGTCATTTTTTTGTTTTATATTTTTGTTTTTGTTATTTAAATCTGTCATTTTTATTTTCATAAACATCAAATTTTTGTTTTCATTTTGCTTTCATTTTCCATTCGTGTCAATGGAAATTACATATTTGGCTGTATCTTTTTTGTTTTTCATTATATGTGGCTGTAACCTGGAGGGATTGTACCTCCAATGGAAGGCATTAAGTATACCAAACTCTAAAAAGATTGGATAAAGGAATATTATTTTATAAGTAGTTGAAGTACATTATTTTGCAAAAATCTTCATAGATGTTCTTAGCTGTAACTTCTTTGTCTCACATTTAATGTAGATGAAACATGTCAAGTGTATACCACTTCCCACATTTACTATCTCAGCCAGCTTTCAGAAGGATTGGATAAAGGGTCCTAGTGGTATAAGCAGTTAACCTATAAATGTATATTTTAATGTAACATCTTTGTCATCCAACCAGTGTACATGAAATTTGGCAGACTTCTGTCTCACAACTTCAGGATCACCTCTGCCAAATATCAGAAAGATGTGATAAATGATCCCAATTGTATATGCCTGCACAGCATATGCAGAAAAGGAGCCTATGCCAGGGATTCTCTCATGTGTCATTGTGGTATAAGATTGGTTTGCGATGCCAATTGGCCAGCAGAAATGTCAGCCAAATATCCTCATTCTGTGCTGTGACCAACATCTCTCCCCCACTTGTTACTGGGAAGTCAGAAGCATCTGTTTAGGAAAGAGCCAATAGAGATTCTCTTATGTCCTCTGTCACAGTGCTGCAGGATGTGATTGTGATGATAATTGCCCAGCCTGTATGTGTAAACTATGACTCCTGATTTCTGGGATGCTATCCCCTAAATCCCAGTTATGTCCCTTCTATTCCCACCTGAGGGCTGCCCCCTATGCCCGCCTCGAGGCCACTACTGATTGGTCCTGTAAAGCTGGAATCATGCAGTAATTGACCAGGGAATGTGTCCATCAGTCTTTTGGGTTGCTCCACATCCTCCCTCCTACATCCTCCCTCCCACTGCCTTGCCAGGTGGCTGCCTCTGACAGGCACTGCATGTGCAGCTATTTATCTGAATAATGGTCTTCAAGGGGACAACATCAATTGCTTATAAAATTGGATTCCTTTATCACATGGTCCTGTAATTTGGCAGAAATGACAGGGAAGGTATGTGATACATTCTTGCCAAATGTCTTGTAAACAGGATGGAATATAAAAATGCTACAGCTGGAAATGTATTTTCAAGTTAATGCCTTATACCATCAGGACCCTTTATCTAAACTTTTTAAAAATTGGCAGGAATGTTAAGCTTGTGGAGGGACATAATATTCACAGGATTCATGAAAATTGAATGGAAGATAAAGAGGTATATCCATGAATATGAATCAAAACATTCAATTGCATATAGAATCGTTTCCCTTTATCTAATCTTTTCTAAAATTGGTACACTTAGTTCCCTCTATTGGGGCTACGAACTTCCCAACTTTCATCAGAATTGAATAAGAATAAGAAAAGATATAGCTGAAAATACATTTTTCAGTTTTTTCCCTTTCTTTCAAAACCAAAAAGTTGTTTTCATTTCTATTTTTGTTATTATTTTTCATTTTTGTTGTTTCAATAATGATCACAAACATGACAATTCTCATTATCATTATTGTAATAATGAAAATGACATGTACACCCCTATGCATTGCCCCTGGAAAATGCTTGGGTTTGGACGAATCTCCAGGGGAAGGGAGTTCCACAATACTGGGATAGCAACTGAGAATGCCCCTCTGCAATGTTGCACTATGGACCTGCTGGGCAGACGGTACCTGCAAAAGAGCTCTCCCAGATGGCTGCAGGGATCATGATGGAGCATAGGAGAAGGGGCGATCTTTCAGAGACACGGTGCCCAGTCTGTTTAGGGCTTGACTTGTTCAGTAAGCAAGCATGCCTAGAATTGCCTATGGTTGGGAAATGTTAGTCTATATTGAATAAAAAGACTAACCTTTCATCTTGCTCCCCCCAAAGTTATAAAAATCTTTCTGTGAATTTTTTCAAACAAACATCAGTTTTCGTAGCAAACAAAAAAATCAGTCCAAAGGACAAGATTTGGCAGCCTCTAACCCCCCATCTCAGATGGCATCATATAGCCTGCAGTTCCTAGTCAATTCCACAGTTTTAGCCTTGTACGTTTCAAGTGGTCAGAAGTCGCTTCCAAACCTCTTTGTTCATTTCCAGGTTACGGAAAGTTCAACCCATGGGAATGAATTTCCTGACCTCTCTTGCCTCTAATAACCAGCACACCCCCTCCAACCCATATCCAGCCAATTAATGATTACATATAATCTTCTGAAATTAACAGAGAGATCTCAAAATAGTGGTGCCTTATTTATACAGAAAATAGAAGTGACAGACTGTTTTCCTTTCCTTTTCTTTCTCAGAATAAATTGAATGCTGTCTGCTGGTCTCACAATTCAGCTAGTTTTGGCATCCTGGTCCTAGTGAGTTGACCTGCCGTATCTTAAGCCCTGTCTAGCTGAGCTTTCCATTCTGACACTTCATTAATTACCATTTTGGAAAGCTTGGGATGCTAGGTATTCCAAGAGCTGGAACATCCCAGCAGAAATAGTGATAACATTAAATGATAGGATTTAATCCCCCCCTCCTCCTCCCCCCCCCCCCCCCCCCTCCCCCCCCTCCCCGCTGATAAGAAATGCTTGCTTCTCCTGTGCTCTGCCTGACTAAAACCTTCCTTCAGGAGTGTGCTGTGTAATTTATGTTTCAAGCTCAGTAATGTTAGCAAGATATTAATATATGCATGAAGAGCAGCAGTCAATGTAATTACAGTGGCAAAGTGATAAACACATAGCCATTTTGCCTAGTAATATTATGTATTTAACAGGTTTATTTGTTCAACAGCCCTGGCTTTAATTATATTTTGCCCTTTGGGATTTTTAGACATATAACAATCAGAGTTCTTCCATGAATGTTATTTAAAAAGACTGCATGCATTATTAAAAATGTACGCATTTATTTATTTATGTATAGGAATCCATTTATTTTTTCCCAACTGCATGTTGAGCAGAAACATTAAATATCCAGAGTTTCTCTAACGCTGCTATTGTACGAGGGTCATTTAGACTTAGAGAGATATAAGCTCATTCTCCTGTCTGGTGCAAGAAAGACACTAAGCAGGTTCCTGGCTGCTAGCCAGCTCTGTCTAGGCCTTGTGCTGTATCCTCTCATACAGAACTTGGAGGTAGGTGCCATTCCTCAAGGTCATGGTACCAGAGCACTGTGTGGGTCTCATAAACTTACAAAAGCAAATGAAACAAAATAAACAGGCAACTTGTGTTGTGACTGATAAAAGGGTCAGTGTTAATCATAACAGCTGGGCTTGTTCCTTTTGGACTCCACTGTGACAAAATGCTCTGACAAAATGCTCTCTTTGAAATGCAGTATGTTCCAGAAGTGATGATTTGGATAAATCAGCCTGGAAAGTAAGCCACTGAGTCTATGGAGAGCTGTGGTAAAGGCAGAGCAAACGTTAGCAGGCTTATTTTTAAGCTGCTGTTTTGGATCTTTATGGTAATCCCAGCCCAAAATGCTTAATGTCTTGTACCAGGCCCCACAAAATTGTGGGACTAGCCTGAATATGAGATTTAAAAATAGACTGTGATTCTCTCTCCCCCGCCCCCCTTTAAATGTGTTTTGGTATCTAATCCTTTTCTACAGGGTGTAGCTAGGTTGGAATTGGCCCTTATCGAGAAAATGGAATGGGACCTCCCAGCCCCTCCTCTTGGCAGCCAGAGACACAGTTGCATCATAAAGTATGGTACCCCCAAGCATGTGAATTTGGGTGCAGCTGCACCTTCTGTCCCTATTATAGCCATACCCTAGAGCCATTTCCCAAGTGTGCATCCCCTTCAACCATGAAGGGTGGAAAGGGGATCGCTGTTTGTCAGTTGTTATTCTCCATCCTTCCCCAAACCAGCACCCTCCACTTTTAAATTTGTTGTAGACTTAGAAGCAGGTTGTTTAACTGAAATGTCTTTCCCTTATAGGCCTGTCAAATTGGCAACGCCTCATTGCACTTCTGTGCCAAAATAAACCACAAAGGTACCCATTTTCCACATTAGTGGCAATGGGGAAAATGCAGTGAGCACGGGCAAAGATATACGGAGCTGCTTGAGTCAGACCAATGGTCCATTGTGGTGGGCCCCCTACCCTCTGCCCCACCAACTTCCACACTCTGGGCCGATGGGGTGGGGGAACCCCCTTGTTATCTGGGGGAGCCTTATGAGGGAGAGGGACAACACCCTGTCCTCCTGTCAGGAAGTCCCCCGCAGGCACTAGCCTGGACCTCCCCACACTTTCTCCCCCTCCCCCCCGCTTCCAGTCTCGGATACCCCAAAGGGGACGGAGGCTTCGTTCCATCACAGGCCTTTCCCCACCACAGTTCCTTTCCCCAGTCTGGATCCACTACCTACTTCCCTTCATGGGGCAGCTCCACCAGAGACCTCTTGTCCTTGCCATCCTGCCTCCCCTCTCTTGATCCGGCATCTTTTTTTATGGCTGCTTGCTTCCAGCCCCAGCTGCGCCGTGTTCTTCCGCTAGGGACCGCAGCGCTGCCTGATGATGTCAGTGCTACCGCCGGCTGTGACTCCTCATCCTCCCGGCCTGCCGCTTCCGCCTCTGGATGCTCATCTCCCCAGGTACAAGTCAGGGTCCGGGGGTGGGGGAGGCTGGCCCAGGGCTCCGTCACATCCATCTTATCCCAGTATTGTCACAACCTGACACTGCAGCAGGGTTTCAAATCCAGCTCTCCAGGATCCCCGGCAGAGGCCTCACCCAGGCGTGCTACCTGAGATCCTGAATCAGAGAGGCTGGGGATTGAACTTGGGACCGTATACATGCAAAACATGCGCTCTACTATCCGAAACATAGCCCACCCCATGGGGTTTTAGTATTTGTAGTTATTTATGCAAATAAACACAAATACCAAACACAAAATATGAATATAGGTACAAATACTTGACACAGTGCACAGCGCTTATAGGAAACTTCTCATATTAGCCGTGCCCCCTTTGTGAGAGAGGGGCTAGGATTGGGAAAATGGGGGGGGGGGACTCCAAGTGATAAGGCTCTTTTTAGGGGGAGACAATGGGGGCAATTGTCCTGGGCCTCACACATGAAGGGGGCCACATCAACAATGACAAACAGTACCACAAACAGAAAAGTGTGGGTGGGGGGCACCCTCAAACGGACATTATGCTCCTGGCCTCTCAAAAGTCTTTAAAAGCCACTGTAAGAGAGAGATGGAGGAGTGGAGGCAGAATGAGAAGGGGTGGGTTTATTTTTTATACATATTTTAATTAAGAATATTGTTTTCTACTAGGGGTGAGACATCGGGGAGAATACCGGATACCAGATTTTTCGGTATCTGATCTCCCCGGTATCAAATTTACCGGTCAATGGCCGCAATGTAAAAAAACAGTAAAGCAGCCAATGTTAAAAAAACGGTATGCCGATACCGGGGATTATTGGATTAATCCGATGCACCCAATTATCGGGTGTATCGGATTAATCCAATACCGATATTCCCACCCCTATTTTATACTTATTATAAGCTGCACTGAGCCACTTACAGGTTAGGGAAATGATAGTAATAGTAATGCCCCCTTCACTCCAGCAGCAGGAGTGCATGGGGATACCTCCTTCCCTCTGGGCTCTCAAGGGAATCTGGGCACTCCTCCTTCAGGTGGTGGAGAAACTATAAGAGGGCGCTAGATTAGAGGTCAAGACTTGGGTAATGACTAATGCTTGATGGTGAGTTCCTGTATGATCCACTCTAAAGAGTCCACATTATGGCACAGTTTTTTCATCCAGTGCTTTCTTTATCAAAGTACTGAGTTCCTGACATTAAACAAAGAAAGCCCAAACACAGAGACATTCCCTGTGTCAGCCCTCAGTCTGAGGGGGGAGCTCCTTCCTGGTCTCTCAGCCCTCAACAGTGGGGAAACCTCTTCTAGGCCAATAGCTCTCCCAGACCTCTGGCCTGCCTCCCTGCCATCCAGCCCTCAGGGAAGGGCTGCTCTCTGGGCGTAAACAGACGGATGACAGCTCTGGGGGTGCCCACAGATGCTGCTGCCACCCCCCCCGGGATGACTGGGCCATCGGAAGGGCGCCTGCCAGATGTGCACTTTGGAGCAGGCTGGGACTGCTCCAGGGCTGTTCAGTACGGTGTGCTCCACAAGGCTCTGGAGCAGACCATGCTGAGCAGGCCGGCCAAACCCCAGCTAATGGTCAAACATGGCTCTGCTGCTCATCTGTTGGGAGTCCCACGGTGCAGCTCCACACCTAGCCATCTGTTGCACCCTTCAGCCCCATGGCGTCGTGGCTACCAGCCTAGAGCCTCAGGTGAGCACCCGCAACTCTATGGTGCACGGGGGGGGGGGGCACTGTACTGGCGGACCACAACCTGGGGACTCTGACGGTCGATCTGATTTGGAACTGGTAGCCATGGGGGTGGGCTGCCAGGGAATCTCTGGGCTACAGTGGGCTCCCCATCCATCTGAAAACACCCTCTGACTCTCAGCACTTAAGTAAGCTCCAGCTTCTTGGCCCATTCAGTTTGACCCTCTCTGAAGTGATTCTTCTGAGGTAGGCCCTCAAGCTCTACACTCTGCCTTTTTTGCCTTGAGCTCCTGGCTCTGCTCAGAGCATTCAGCCCACACCCAACCTGGGTCATTAGTTATTTGGTCTCTTGAAAGGGAGATACCTGCCTCTGCCTAGGAACTTCAGTTCCTAGCTGTGTCGCATACTTTCCATTTGAAATTGGGAAAGTCATTTCCTTTATCTGTGCCTCTGTTTTCATTAGGAAAATAATACTTCCCAGGCTCACAGGGACCACACGATGTCTTATGGTGAAACCTAGGTGGAAAACTTTGAAGAAAAACATGCTTTTAAAATTAGAATGTTTTAGAATTCAAAATAATTTGCAAAAAATATAGATTCCCCCCCCTCAGATTTCCTCAAAATATATTATTTTTATTTTTCTTAATTTTTAGTTTGAAAAACTGATTTTGTTTGAAAAAGGCTGCCTCCCAAGGTGGGTTGCAACTTTCAAGCACTTGTTTCCCCTTGGGGCTAGTGCTGCCAAGACTTAGCAACCCTGTCAGATATTGCTTTGCCCTTATGCATATGTTCCCCAAACGCTCACAAAATGGAGCCAGTCTCAGCTGATTGGCATAGCTTCCCTAACTTCAGCATAGATAGGCTTATTTGTGCAGCTGAGAATGGGGTCCCTCTCTTGTTCAACATGAGGAAAGGAAGAAGGTGAAAGTGACCTTCATCTCAGCAGCACTGGTGGCTCCTGTGCTGGGAGTGCTTTATTTCTTGGGAGCTCCACAGAATGATTTCTTTTTCTCCCCTAGAAATGCTCACTTCTTGAATCTGATGGATGGGTAGGCAGTGAGCACCAGGAGAGGAGGGCTTGTTTGGCAGAGCTGGAATCCTTGGTGAACAGTCCACCCCAGCTCTAATTATAAAAACATTACAGTTCTAACAGTTGCCTGACCATGAATTATTCTGACAATGTTTAACCTGCAGATAAGAAACCACTATCAACCTGTCACATTTCCCCCCCCACTAACGAGTTCAGCATCAGTTTAAAAGGAAGTGCAACTCATGAAGCAATGGCTCTTGGTCATAAATTATAGGTATCCGGCATGCATTACAAGGACAGGAACAGTAAAATAGCATGGGACTCTTTGTTATACATTTTGACAGTGGCAGAAAAACATCACTCTGCAGTGTTTAATCTACCATAGCTTGTTTATTCCCTTTCCACAGCCATGCCAGTTTTGAAACATTTGCTGGTGCATTTTGCTGCTATCTGCAATTAGCACAAGTATCTATTTAAAGCTTGGAAAGAGCTTGTCTTTGATAAAAACCACTGGCCTGTCTAATCACCCAGTCAGAGGAAAGTGGCACTGTCACCAAAGGTCTGGCCTTATTTATTCTTTTTCTAGTGTTTAGGTGAATTTCTTGTTTCGTCTGTAACAAGATACACAGTTACTTTCAGAAAAACCTTGTAACTTGCTCTGTCTTAGTGAAAATTCAACAGTATCTGTAGCTGCAGAAAACAAGCTGTGCCTGTATCTTCCCCAAAGATTAAATGAAAGCAAAACACGACAGTTCAGAAAGATGTGTTAATTTTCTAGTTCACTTTCAGACAAATGTGATCTGAAGTTAGACTCAATTATGGGTAAAAACAAAAGTGATAGTGGCCCGCTGCATTGTCACACTTTGGCCCAGACCTCACCTGCCCATCTGTGCAGGTGCTGCCAGATTTTGGCCTGGGATTGCTGGCCTGGGCTGTGTTGGCGGCTAACCAGGCTGTAACCTCGGAAAACCTCAGTGGTCACAGCCCAGGCTAAGGCCCAACCAACAAGGCCAAAGCGGGCCACGGCGAGCTATCATGTTGGTGAGCTGCTGGCCCAGTTTGGGGCTGCCATGACCGGCCATCATTGGCTGGCCACCATGGCTTCCCATCATGGGGGGGGCAGGGGGTTCAGTATGGGGCAGGGCCAACTGCACATTTGTACTTCTCTCTTTCCTCCCCAGTGGCCCAGCTGTGTTCTCGTTTGTTTGGCAGTCTGACCCATGTCTTACGCGGTTTTCCTTCCCGGGTTGGGTTAGGCTGCTGCCATGCCACGGCCACGTGCGTTTTTACCCAATATTCTTCTTCGAAGATCTCTACAATTCTCACTCTTGGGATCACTTCCTGCTCTGCAGGCACTGGGAGACCTTGATATCAGCAGCTTCCAGACAGAAAACCCGGGAAGATCTAGAACATGGTGAGGGCGCCGCCCCTCCATCCCCCCCTCCCATCCTGTCAAAAGCGTGGGCTCAAGATCACGCAAGAACAGGAATCTATAAATAGGGGAGGAGCCCTCGCTGCCCCAGTTCCTTCCAACCCCGTCATGTTGGGAAGACTTCAGTACTTTTCAGTGCTTTTGTCAGTAGTAAAACAGTTGAATAATAGTTACAATACAGTTAGAATACCATCTAGAACAACTCATATAGATCTGAGTGCCCGTGCCTTAGTCCGTGGGGTTTGTCCCCTGAACTCCACCTGCTTCTATCGTGGGTGTGTTGGACTATGCCCAAGCAGGCGGGCTTCAAATGCTGTTGCTCCTGCCCAGCAACTCTATTGGTGAGTGACCAGCACTCAGTGTCTAGCCTGTCTCAGAGAAACCCACAACACCCGCCCTTGTAAGGCCTGTGCTGCCCTTTCCACTAGGACAAAAAGGGCTAGGGCTCTCCAACTCCAGGGCATTCTCACAAGAAAGGCACTACAAGGTGGTGAAGAAGGGCCTCTCAGGTTCCCCACCGGACACTCAGTAATGCCTAGGATGAATCCGGAGCCTACGGTTCCTGCAGCTCTGTTGGAGCCACAGAACGCTACTGGTACAGCGGGTGCCAAGACCAGTGAGGTTCCGGAAATGGTACCGTCGATGGCCAGAAGCACCTCCCGCTCTAAGAATGACTCTCATACCAGGGACCATAACACCAAATGCCCTGGTGAGGAAAGAAAGAAAAGGAAGAAGGGCAAGAGAACCGAGGCAGAGGGAACCCTCTGCAGTTTGGATGTAGAGATTATTCTCTCAGATTCTGAACGGACCCTACTGGCTCTGACACCGTCGGTACCTGCACCGATTCCTACAGTACCACCGGCAAACATTCCACAGCCTGTTCCTACCACTCACCCTCAAGAGGTGGTGCTGCCTCCCCATCGGGAACAACACTGGGACTCTCGCTCCTTTTCTCATCACAGTGAGCACCTCTGGCATAGGCAGTCGAGATCCAGGTCTCCTGCCAGGCATAGAACCCTGCAGTCAAACATACCTAGCAGGTATGTGGAGAGATCCCCTTCCAGGTTACTAGACACAACTCTCCAGTACCACAGGGACCAGAGGATGCACTCTCCCTGCTTCTGCTGCTCCCCTTACGAGGGCTCACGGTACCATCGATACCATTACTATCCCAGAAGTCAGTGGTACCCTTCCCGGTCTCGGAGCAGATCTCCGCCATACCCATCCAGGGCCGATTTTGACAGCATGGAGTTTGCGAGCCACCCTCCTAATGCGAGCGCTACTGCCCCACTGCATGTAGGCAGCTCTATCCAACCGGTTCCTTCCCGCACACCTCCAACTGCGACAGTCTCCAGTAGGGATATGCGAATGCTGTTCGGATGTTCAGAGTTCGGAGCAAACTCGATCTGTTCAGATGTCCGAACCGGATGTCCGAACCAAACTCGAAAATGGCTGAACACTTCGGTCATGTTCGGGTGAGTTTGGATGAGTTTGGGGGTGGGAAAAATGTGACTTTGGGTGGGAAAAACATAACTAGAAGGGGGAGGCAGCTGAGGAGCAGACTTCCTGGCACCAGGAGTGGAGACCAGGGTTTGTTTCAGGGCCAAATGATACTGATACTGAAAAAATCTTCAAATTCGGTATCGATAGCGCTATTTTCAAATGTTTGGCCAAATTCGGCCGAACTGAACTCCGCCGAACTGAACCCGAACTCAGATTTTGAACCAAACAACCAAACATCTGAACATCTGAACCGCGTAGTGTTTGCACATCCCTAGTCTCCAGACCTCCTCCTGCAGACTTCGCATCAGTACCAGTCAGTCTTCCACCACCGGACCTGACACTGGTACAGGACATAAGGGGTTAACCCCCCTCCCCAAAAGGTCCCGCTCTGCAGTTCCATTGGTTCCATCTGTTCCTGAAGAACAGGAAACTGCGCAGTGAGCAGTGAATCTACCTACTGGTCACAGCCTCAGCACAGCCCCTGGGGACCACCTTCCTCAGCTCCCTCTTAGGGCACACCCCCCTCTGATCACCCTGCTTCAAGGCAGCCTCCACCCGATCTGGAGGCTTCACCAGGAAGGTCTGAATCCCCTTCATCATCATCCTCTTCACCTATCCTAGAGGAGGACGAGACCATTTCCTCTCCACCAGATACCATGTCGGAACCTAATCATGTCCTGGCTATAGAGAACACGAAGGCCTTCCAGGCCATGCTGAAGAGACTAGTCTCAGCACTGCCTAAACTCCCCACCAAGGTGGTCAGGAAGACCCAGTTAGGGCCTGCTTTTGGCATCTTAGGTAGCGGGGAATCGGGCCACATTATGTTCCCCATGTTTGAACAGCTCATGGAACCTTCCACCTTGGTGTGGCCAAACCCTCTTCTGCTGTTCCCATTAACAAGCTGGCTGACTCCCTTTATGCCATCCCCAAAGAAGGGGCAAATATTTTCTACAAACACTCTCCTCCTAATTCTTTAGTCATTGCAGCAGCCTTGCACAAGACTAGAGCAGGGGGCCTTCAAACTTCCGCATCTGACAGGGAGGGGAGTCGTTTGGATGTCCTGGGGAGAAAGATCTTCTCTTCTGAGACATTATCCCTGAGAGCTTCTAATGATGCCTCCACTATGTGCGGATACCAACACTGGCTCTGGTCTCAGTTGAGCAAAACAACTGACCCTAATCAGATAGCTGCTATCCAGAAGGAGGGAATGCAAATATCCCAGTTCTAACTAACGGCTAATATGCACATTGCCAACTGTAACATTAGAGGGTTGGCCTCTGCCATAACTCTTAGGAGACATGTCTGGCTTAGATCCATTGCTCACACCCCAGAGAATAAGACTAGGATTGAGGATTTGCCTTTTGACTGTGAGGGTCTCTTCGCTTCATCCACAGATGAAACCCTCAAGAAAATAAAGGAAACTAGCCAGACTGCTAGATCTGCTGGGGTTATTAGAGCAATGAGGAAGAGATTCTACCCATCTCCTGCCCCTTATTCCTACACCCCCAAGCAACGCTCATCCTACCCATTCCAGACAGGGAGGCATTTCTCGCTGCAATACCAGCAATCTCAACCCTCCTTCTCCCAGTCTCGAAGGAAATTTAACAAACAGAGGGGAAGAAGGAGAGCTTCTTCAAATTATTCATCTGGGCAACTCCCCAAAAATCATTTTTAGCCAACATCAGATCAAGAGAGGGAAGGAGGTTTTTTTCTCCTTCTTTAACCGTCTCCTGCCTGTCTATGACCAATGGGAATCCCTCACCCGTGACCGCTGGGTCAGAAACATAATTAGGTTTGGCTATGCCATCCAATTTCATACGCTTCCCCCCAACTCTCCTCCCCTGCCCCATCGGGGCTCCCCCTACAAAACTCAAATACTTCTGGAAGTTGACAAGATCCTCTTAAAAGGAGCCATAGAAGAACTTTCTCTTTCAGAGCAAAATACCAGATTCTACTCCAGTTGTTTTGTAGTCCCCAAAAATGATGAAGGGTTCAGACCCATCCTGGATCTTAGACTTTTCAACAAATACATAAAAAGATACAACTTCCGTATGACTTCCCTCCCTATTATTTTTCTGGGCTTACAACCAGGAGATTGGTTATCCTCCCTTGATCTCAAGGATGCTTACTTCCACATTTCTATCACACCCTCTCACAGATGTTACTTACGCTTCGTTGTAGGAGACCAGCACTTCCAGTACAAGGTCCTCCCTTTCGGACTCTCCACCGCTCCGAGAGTCTTCACAAAGTGCGTAGCTGTCGTTACCACCCATCTGAGAAAAATGAACATCAAAGTATACCCTTATCTAGATGATTGGCTCCTAGTAGACTCCTCCAGATCCAATCTACTGAGACACATTCATTTAACCCTGTCACTTCTACAGAACCTGGGATTGCTTGTAAATCTACAGAAATCACATCTCATCCCCACAAGACGTCTACAATTCATAGGAGCTCTTCTGGACATGAACCAGTTCAGAACTTATCTCCCTCAGGACAGATTCGACAACATCAAACACATCATAGAGAGCCTACACTCCCACGGCACCAGGACAATATGCTTCTTTCTCCACCTCCAGGGTTTCCTAGCATCCACCACAGCAGTAACTCCCTATGCGAGGCTTTACATGAGGCCTCTACAGCAATGGCTCAAGCAAGTATATTACCCTGCCCTCTGCTCCATCAACAGGAAGGTAACTATGCCAAACGAGCTCCTACAGAGCCTTCATTGGTGGATAGACCAGTCTCATGTGCTCCAGGGTATCCCCTTTGAAATTCCGCACATCGACACCTCCATCACAACAGATGCCTCCCTCACAGGCTGGGGGGCATACATGGCACACCTCAGAGTTCATGGCCTCTGGTCCCCAGAGGAAAGGCGGCTCCACATAAACCTGCTGGAACTAAGAGCCATACGTTGGGCGCTCAGAGCCCTTGTAGCACACATAAGGGGAAAGAACATCTTGGTTATCACAGACAACACTGCAGCCATGTGGTACCTCAACAAACAGGGAGGGGCACGATCTAAGTGCCTCTCGCTCGAAGCAGAGGCAATTTGGATTTGGAGTATCAAACACGACATTCACCTTCAGGCGATACACCTGGCGGGCCAGGAGAATTCCGTTGTAGATCATCTCAGCCTCCAGCTATCCAATCACCATGAGTAGTCCCTAAATGACAGCACGGGTAGTTATCCAGAGGCCGGGGCCCTTTAGGGGCAGAGTGTTTGCAGCTGGCCTGGGCTGGGGGAGGGGAGTGGAGCCCTAGCAAGTTCCAGCACTGATTGGATGCCCCAGTCTCCCCACAGGTAGTTATCCAGAGGCCGGGGCCCTTTGGGGGCCAGCCCTTGTACCCCAGCCGAAGGGCGACATCCAAAAGGTGTTGCCCGTTGGTGGGCCCGTTAGCGGGACTGCAGTGGCAGTGCCCTACCTCCTGACGTTTGCAATACAACATCCCTAGTGGAGAGGACACGCTGCCACCATGCTGTGGAGGAGGACTAAGCTGTAACCAACCCACCAAGATGCCTGTCCTTCTCTCCCACACCCTCTCTCCCCTCTTCTCCCCTCTCCCCCTTCCCTCTCACCTGCTTCTCCCCTACTTCTTTCCCCTGTCCTCCTGCCTCCCACTAAGTCTGTCTTCCCTCTCCACCTTCCCCACACCTCCTCCTCCCCCCCCCCTCTTGCTCCCCTGCCCCTCTTCCCCACGGCCCATCTCCCGCCGATTCCATCACCACCCTTCCCCTAATCTTATTCCCATTCCCTGTCTCCTCCCTGATGTCCCATTCTCCTGTTCCCTCTGGAACTGCCGCTTCTCCGCTAATAAAGCTCCCTACATTCATGATCTTTTCTTCTCTCGCTTCCTTCACCTTCTCGCCCTGACTGAAACCTGGATCTCCCCCACTGACTCTGTCACCCCGCCACACTCTCTCACGGAGGTCTGTCCTTCTCCCACCAGCCCCGGGCCAAAGGCTGGGGTGGTGGCATAGGCCTCCTCCTTGCCTCTTCCTGCCAGTTTCAACCCTTCCCTTCTCCCCCCTCTCTTTCCTTCCCCTCCTTTGAGGCTCACTCCATACGCCTCTACTCCCCTCTCCACCTCCGTGTTGTGGTTATCTACTGCCCTCCTGGCTCCCGCTCCTCCTTTCTCTCCGACTTCGAGTTCTGGCTCACCCTATTCTTCTCTGATGACATCCTTGGTGACTTCACTCATCCTTGGCGACTTCAATATTCATGTTGATGCACCTTCTCAGCCTTCAACTCCTCTCTCGCCTCCACCCTCGATTCCCTTGCCTCCCTTGCCTCCCTCTCCTCCTGCCCAGCTCACTCCCGTAACCCGTGCCCTTGGCTCACCCCCACCATTCGCCAAGTCCGCTCCTGCACCTGGGCTGCTGAACACCTCTGGTGCAAATCCCACTACTGTGCTGACTTCCTTCACTTCAAGTTCTGCCTCTCATCACTTAAATCTGCTATCTCCCTCGTTAGACAGCAGTACTATGCCTCAAGCATTGAGTCCTGCTCCTGGGACCCTCGCCACCTCTTTTCCACCTTTGACTCTGTTCTCAAACCCCCCTTCCCCCATCCTCCTCCTCCCTCTTCTCTTTCCACTCAGGATCTTGCTCTCTTTTTCACCTCTAAAATTGACAAGATTCGCCTGGATATCGCTTCCAAGTCCTCTCCCTCTGCCATTCCCCCCTCCCTCTCCCTCCTCCCCCCACCTCTCTCCTGTCCTTCTTCCCTCCTGCCTCCCTTGAGGAAATCTCCTCCCTGCTCTCCTCCTCCAACCCCTCCACTTGCCCCCTGGACCCCATTCCTTCCCACCTCCTGACCTCCATTGCTTCCACTGTCGCCCCTCCCCTCCTGCACATCATCAACCTCTCCCTCTCTACTGGCTCCTTCCCCTCTGCCTTTAAACATGCCACTCTCTCCCCCATCCTCAAAAAGTCCACTCTGGATTGCTCTGAACCCTCTAATTCAGGGTTCCCTCTAACAGGGTCCCCCCTGAACCCTCTAACAGGAAGACTCACCTATTTTCCATCTGGCTGGAACCTCCCGTGCTGCTGGGTTATTGCTGCTGCTCCTGCTGCTCTTGCTTGGCGGCCTTGATCCCCCATTGATCTGTCTGTGGGGAGAAAAAGAACACCATCAAGTCAGTTTTGGGGGGAGGGGGCAAGGAAGCCAGCGCACCTGGGCTGGGTGCCTTGGCTTGACCCCGTGACCCGCACCTGGAAGCTGCTTTGGGGGGCATAAAAGGGAGCCACCTGGGGGCTGAGCAGCAAGACTCACCTGTTTTCCATCTGGCTGGAACCTCCTGTGCTGCTGGGTTATTGCCGCTCCCGCTCCTCCTTTGCTGCCTCGATTCCCCATTGATCTGTCTGCAGGGAGAAAAAGAACACCATCAAGTCAGTTCTAGGGGGCAGGGTCCAAGGGAGCCAGCGCACCTGGGCTGGGTGCCTTGGCTTGACCCCGTGACCCGCACCTGAAAGCTGCTCAAGGGGGCATAAAAGGGAGCTGCCTTTGGCTCTGCCACATGCTGCGAGCTGAAGGGCTACGAGCCAAAGTGTTGTGAGTCAAAGGGCCTCAGCCAAAGGGTGGGGCCCTTTGTGGCCCTTCCAGGTCCACAGGGGGACCAGGGGGCTATTATGCTGATGAGTCATTTTGCTTGTGTTTTAAGGGGAGAAGGGGTGGGGAGGGGAAGTTAGGGGGAGGGATAGGGTGTTGGGTTCCCTGGCACCAACCTCTGGTGGCAGCAGTCAAAGGTGCCAAGGGGGGGGGGG
>QEPC01012103.1:21667-49470 GCA_003113815.1 Sphenodon punctatus | reverse complement strand
GTGGTCAGTTAGGAGGTATCCAGTTTCAGATATCCCTGGGATCGAGGTCCTCCATGTGGTGTTTGATTTGGCTGGGGCAATTTGGGGATGCTGCTGGTGTACCGGGCCCCTTCCTGCCCAGCAGCATCCCTCTCCACTCTAACGGAGCTGGTCTTGGTGGTGGCGTTGGGCTCCTCTAGGACCTTGGTCCTAGGGGATTTCAATGCCCATACTGACACCGGCCTTGTGGGGGTGGAGCGAGAATTCATGGCTGCCATGGCAACCATGGATTTGTCCCCAGTTGTTAGCTGCTTGACCTATGTGGGGGGGGGCATACCCTCAACCTGGTGTTCTGCTCTGGCCTTGAGGTGCGTGATCCGGTAGTGGGAGATGAAATATAGCTATGCCCTTGTCATGGACTGATCATTACCTGCTTACGACTGGTCTCTCAGTGCGTCACCCCAGAAGGGGAAGGTACCAGTTAGGATGGTCCACCTTCGGAGGCTGATGGAACCTCAATGGTTCCAGGAGGCTCTGGGGGATTTAACCCTGGACTCTGCCAGCCACTCTGTGGATGAACTCGTCCAGACTTGGAACATCTTGCTTGGGAAGGCCATTGACAGGGTGGCTCCAAGACATCCCCTGCTCCTGTCTTGACACCACAGGGTCCCTTGGTTTTCTGAGGGGTTGTGAGGTATGAAGCAGGAAGTCAGGAGACCAGAGCTTTGTTGACATCGGACTCGCGCTGAATCTGGCCAACTTCTCCGTAGGGCCCATTTGCGGTCCTATGTTGAGGCTGTGAGGGTGGCAAAGAAAGAATTCTTTGCCACCCTCATAGTGTCTGCAAAGTCATGCCCAGCGGAGCTGTTCTGGGTAGTGTGGGGGCTGGTCAGTCTGGCCTCCCTTCGCCTGAACAGGGACTTGTCCCAGGCCCGCTGTGAGGAGTTTGCCACCTACTTTGCAGACAAGATCGCTCGGATCCAGAGCAACTTCAACACTGGATTAGAGACAGTAGGAATAGAGCGTGAGGTGATGGAGGCGCCATCTGGTCCATCTTTCTGGGATGAGTTTCAGGAATTGACGCCAGCTGATGCTGTGGAGATCCTGGGGTCAGTTAGGGCCACTAGTTGTGAATTAGATACTTGCCCGTCCTGGTTGGTGAAAGCCTCCAGGGAGATATTCGGGCCGGTGCTGGCGGGGGTAATCAACGTGTCCCTTCAGCAGGGGAGTCTGCCCCCCGGTCTCAAGGAGGCCTTGGTGCATCCCCTGTTGAAGAAGTCATCCTTGGATGTGCATGCACTTGCCAGTTACCGACCCGTCTCTAACCTTCCCTTTTTAGGGGCTGTGAGGTATGAAGCAGGAAGGCAGGCGACCAGAGCTTTGCTGACATCGGACTTGCGCTGAATCCGACTGACTTCTCCGTAGGGCCCATTTGTGGTCCTATGTTGAGGCTGTGAGGGTGGCAAAGAAAGGTTCGATAACCTTCCTTTTTAGGGAAGGTTATTGAATGGGCAGTGGCCGTGCAGCTCCAGGTTCACCTAGACAGCATCGGTTTTCTTGACCCATTTCAATCAGGGTTTCAGCCTGGTTATGGTACAGAGACGGCATTGGTGGCCTTGGTGGACGATCTCCGCTGGGAGATGGACGCAGGAGGTTCGACACGACTGGTCCTGCTAGATCTCTCGGACGCATTTGATACAGTGAACCATGGGCTTCTGTTGAGACGGTTTCGTAACCTGGGGGGTCTGGATGGGACCACCTTTGGTTGGTTCCAGTCATTCCTCTCGGGGAGGACCCAGTGGGTTGTCCTGGGAGCAGAAACATCTAGCCCCCGGGCCCTCGACTGTGGCGTTCTGCAAGGTTCAATCCTGTCTCCTTTACTGTTTAATATATATATGCAGCCCTTGGGGGAGATCATGAGAGGGTTTGGTATGCGTTGCCACCAATATGCTGATGATACCCAGCTTTACCTCTCTTTTTCAGCCAACCCAGGTCCTGCCGTCTCCATGCTATCTCAGTGTTTGGAGGCCGTCGCGAGTTAGTTATGGCAGAGCAGACTGAAGCTCAATGCCGATAAGACGGAGGTGATGGTGGTAGGTTGAAGGGGGGAGGTGTTGCCCCCTCTTGTGGAGGGGGTGCGCCCCTCTGTGGCCCAGCAGGTTCGGAGTCCAGGGGTGTTATTGGATGCGGGCCTCAGTCTAGATCAGCAGGTGGATGTGGTGGCGAAGGCGGCTTTCCGCCAACTGTATCTGGTGCGGAGGCTGTGCCCATACATCTCCAGAGCTGACCTTGACACTTTGATCCATGCCTTCATCACCTTGAGGCTGGACTACTGTAATGTGCTCTACGTGGGGCTTCCCTTGACGCTGGCCCGGAGGTTTCAGCTAGTGCAGAATGCAGCAGCCTGTCTCCTAACAGGGACAGGCCGACGAGAGGACATAACACCGGTGTTCCGTGCACTACACTGGCTGCCTGTAACGTGCGGAGCCAGATTCAAGGTATTGACTTTGATCTATAAGGCCCTGTACGGTCTTGGACCTGGATACCTCAGGGACCGCCTCACCCTCCACGACTCAGGACGGGTCCACCAGGGGCACCTTCCTGGAGGTCCCCCACGTAAAGCGAGAGACACAATGGAGAGGGCGTTCTCGGTGGCTGGGCCACAGTTCTGGAACTCCCTCCCAGAGGAAGCATGGCTGACCTCAAGTCTGTTGGTCTTCCATCGGGCCTTTCACATAGCTGTTCTCCAAGGCCTTTGGAGGCAGGGAGGGGAGGGTGGGTTCAATTTTTGGTTAGGGGTGTTTTAAATTTGTTTTAATAATAATATTGGCATTTTTTAGATTTGTAATGTGTAGGGATGTGTGAATGCGGTTCGGAAGTTCGGAGTTTGGACTGAACTCGAATAGTTCAGTCGACCGAACCGAACTTTTGAACCGAACTCGAATTCGACCGAATTGTTCGGTCGAATCCAAACCAGTTCGGAAGGCCAAACCCCCCCGTTTTGAATGTACGAACTCGGTTCAGAAGTTCAGAATTCAACCAAACTCGAATAGTTCAGTCGACCAAACCAAACTTTCAAACTGAACTCGATTTTTGAACCGAACCGAACCAAATTTCCAAACTCAGTTCTGTTCGCACATCCCTAGTAATGTGGTTTTTATATTGTTTAAAATTGTTTTATTTTGTGTTGGAAGCCACCCCAAGATGTCATAGGCATGAGGGGGTGGCATATAAGTGCAATAAAATAAATAAATACAAATAAATAATTACCGTCCTGTCTAGCTCCTCCCTTTTGCTTCCAAACTCCTTGAACGGGTTGTCTACTCCTGTTGCCTTGACCTCCTCTCTGCCAACACCTCCCTTGACCCCCTCCAATCTGACTTCTGCCCCCTTGACTCCACTGAAACCGCTCTGGATAAGATCACTAACAATCTTCTTGTGACTAAATCCAACCGCCTTTACTCTATTCTGGTCCTCCTTGATCTCTCTGCTGCCTTCGACACGGTTGGCCACTCACTCCTGCTTGAATTGCTTCACTCCCTTGGATTCTGGGACTCTGTCCTTGACAAGTTCTTCTCCTACCTTTCTGACCGCTCCTTCAATGTATCTCTTCCTAACTCCTCCCCCTCCATGCCCCTCTCAATAGGGGTTCCCCAAGGCTCTGTCCTTGGTCCTCTCCTCTTTTCTATCTACACCCATTCGCTAGGCAAACTCATTGCCTCCCACAGTTTCCAATACCATCTATATGCTGATGACTCTCAACTTTATCTCTCCACCCCTTCCCTCTCCCCCTCTGTTCAAGCTCGTCTCACCAACTGTCTCTCTGGTATCTCCACCTGGATGTCTGAACACCAACTCAAACTGAACATGGCGAAACCTGAACTCCTTACTCCTTATCTTCCCTCCCAATCCTTTGTCTCCCTCTTTCCTGTCAATTGCCATTGATGGGGTCTCCATCCTCCCTGTCCCCCAAGCCCGTAGCTTGGGCTTCATCTTCAACTCACACCTTACCTTCAAACCCTATATTGTCTCTGTGGCCAAATCCTGCCGCTTCTCCCTCCACAACATTGTTAAGATCTGCCCTTTTCTGTCTGTCTCCTCTGCCAAAACTCTTATCCATGCCCTAGTCATCTCATGCCCTGACTATTGTAACTTCCTCCTTGCGAGTCACTGGTCTTCCCCGCTCTCACCTTTCTTCCCTCATCTCTGTTCAAAACTCTGCTGCCAGGATCATCCACCTAGCTCGTCGCTTTGACCACGTGCAGCCTCTCCTCTCCTCTCTCCACTGGCTCCCACTTCCTGAGCGTATTCTGCACAAGCTCCTCGTCTTCACCTACAAAGCCCTTCACAACCTTGCCCCCCCACCTCTCTGCCCTGATCTCCCTCCAAACCCCTGCTAGAGCACTCCGCTCCTCTTCCATCCCCTCCCTCATCCTCCCACGCCTCCCCTGCTCCCCAATCACCTTCGTCCCTTCTCCTTCACTGCCCCGCACATGTGGAACTCCCTCCCTGCCCACCTCCACCTTGCCCCCTCCTTTCGTACCTTAAAATCCCTCCTCAAAACCCACCTCTTCTGCTCTGCCCTTCCTTACTCCTTTTAACCATCCCCACACAGGATTATCCCCCACCTGTTATCTGAAAACTCCCAATGTACTGTAACCAAGCCAAGAACATGTACCTGAGTTCTTGCATCCTCATGATTGTAGCATCCCTTGTCTCTCCCTCTGTTCCCCCTTCCCTGTTTCCCCTCCCTCTGTCATTAGATTGTAAGCTCTCGGGCAGGGACTGTATCTATATTATTCTCTGTAAAGCACCAGGTACATTGGTGTCACTATATACATGCTAATAATAATAATAATAATTAATTATAAATTAATAATTCTGGACGACATCTTCAAAATCTGGAGTACTTCTTCCATAGACCTTTTTGCCACTTCAGAAAACACAAAGATGCCCAATTTCTGCAGCTGGGCGGGTCTAGCACCAGGCTCAGTGTTGGATGCCTTCATGATCTCTTGGAGTGGGGAATTCCTATATGCCTTTCCCCCAATGCCTTTGCTGCACAAGGTGCTCCACAAGATCTGATCCAATCGATCCCATATCATACTCATAGCCCCTCTTTGGCCAAGGCAAATGTGGTTCCAGACACTCAAGGAATTGGCAACCGAGGTCACAAAATTCCCCTCCGACCAGACCTCTTATCCCACCACCAGGGCACCATTTTTCACCACAACATGAAAATGCTCCATCTTTGTACCTGGTTGATCCTTTCAGGGTGGAAGACTTATCCCCAGAGGTTGCAACTGTCCTGTTAAATTCTCGGTGCCCTTCAACCAGGGCGTGCTACACAGCCAACTGGACTCGCTTCTCTTGATGCTGTACTTCCTTAAACACACCATTAACCTCTCTTAAAATGGATCATATATTCAGATACCTACTACATCTCCAAGAATCTGGACTCTCCTTCTCCTCCATTACAGTACACTTGGCTGCTCTATTGTCTCACCTCACACCAGCTGGTGCAGAGAACTTGTTCTCCCACCCTTTGACGAGGACCTTCTGGAAGGGCCTCCTCAACACATTCCCCCCTATTACCTACCCAGCTCCACAGTGGGATCTTAATCTGGTATTATTGAAATTAATGGGCCCTCCATTTGAACCCATGGCTTCTTGTTCTATGGAGAACCTGTCTATTAAAACCATCTTCTTAGTGGCCATCACTTCAGCCCGAAGAGTTAGCGAATTGGCAGCACTCAGAGCCTCCCTGCCCTACATTCATTTTTGCAAAAACAAGGTCAATCTCTGGACTGACCCTTCATTTATCCCCAAAATCGTCTCCCCCTTTCATCTTAACCAGACTATATCCTTACCAGTTTTCTTCCCAAGACCACACTCATCCCGTATGGAGCAGGCTCTGCATTGTCTAGATTAAAGAGGGCCCTCTCGTTCTACATTGACGGAACTAGACACATCAGAGCTTCTGATGTGCTCTTCATCTCCTATGGGGGACAACGAGTCAGAGTTAAGGTCACTTCCCAGAGTCTTTCGAAGTGGATTCTTCTCTGTATCCAGAAATGTTATCATCAAGCTGGGAAGACACCACCTTCTCATCTGTGAGCCCACTCAACTAGAGCAGTAGCCACTACCCTGGCTAACCTTCAAAGTGTTCCGATCATCGACATATGTATAGCCGCTACGTGGTCCTCTCTTCACACGTTCGCTAAACAATACTCTTTGGACCTACTGGCAAGGTCGGATACCTTAGTGGGGAAAGCAGTTCTTCAATCACTGTTTGTCCAACTTCCTCGACTCCCACCACCTTGAGGTAGGTGTTACAAACTGCTATTCACTCTCCCAAGGGTGAGAATCATGGAGATCCTCAAAGAAGAAATAGAGGTTACTTACCGGTAACTCTGTTCTTCGCGAGAGCTCCCTGTATTCTCACGACCCACCCTCCTTCCCCTCTGTCTCAGATGTACCTATCAAAATCTTCTCCTGGGACAGAGTTGGAAGGAACTGAGGCAGTGAGGGCTCCTCCCCTATTTTATAGAGTCCCATTCTTGCGTGATCTTGAGCCCATGCTTTTGACAGGAAGGGAGGGGGGATGGAGGGGCAGAGCCCTCACCATGTTCTAGATCTTTCCAGGTTTTCTGCCTGGAAACTGCTGTCATCAAGGTCTCCTGGTGCCTGCAGAGCAGGAAGTGGTCCCAAGAGTGAGAATACGTGGAGCTCTCTTGAAGAACAGAGTTACTGGTAAGTAATCTCTATTTATGAAGCAGTTGTTCATAGAGCAGGGGAGAAAGTCAGTCCTAGATTTTATTTCAGCTTTGTCAAAGCCCTGGGCAAGTCTTACATTTATCCTATGCCTCTGTTTCCCTAGCTGGGTGCAATAACGCTTTCTTTTCTGTGCCTTTCTCTCAAAGGTGTTGGGTAACCTAAATTACAATAACATTAAAAAACTCTTTAATATTTGAAACTGTCTTTCAAGTACAGTACAACGCACCTGAGACTTCGCATCTGCTTGAATGTTTGTTTGTCTTCCCTGTCTCTCCCACTGTCCCCTCTCCCTGTCTCCCCCCCCTTGTCTTTTAGATTGTAAGCCACAGGCAGGGACCACATCTAATTCTATGTTCTGTACAGCACCAGGCCACACGACTGGTGCTATATAAATGTTTATAATAATAATAATAATAATAACCTCCCCTTTTTATTCTGGACATACTTTAGGACCTTCTCATATCTGGACATTTTTCTAACTTGGATAAAAAGCATGTCCCTGATGTGTTTGATATAGGTGTGTGAGGATTCTACTGAATATTAAAATCCACTCTAAAAATGAAACCTTAGTCTGACACTGCTTGAGAGAGAGAGAGAGAGAGAGAGAGACAGACAGATATTAGTTCTCTGATGTCACAACTCAGCAGACAGGTTCTCAGGAGGCTCTTCTTTTCTCTAAGAGTGAAACTTAATTTGAAGCAGAAGGAGGCTGTAAGTTAGAACAGCCCCCTGAGGCTGCTTTAATATAACTCTGCTGCAACAATTCCCTGTGAGTTTCTGCATCAGCCTTCTCCAAACTGAAGTTCATGAGAGGGTATGGAATAGGAATGTGGCTCCATCTTCATCCTGTGGGTATTCTGAGATTCTCTGGTGTGGAAATCTACCATGTGCGTAGCTCTCAAATGCTTCAACCACAGTGAAATGAGGTTTCAGGGAACCCAGGCCTCAGACCACACACAACGCAATGCACGGGCAAGGTGGGGACACTGCATAAAATATTTATTTTAAAGAAAAATAAAAGAGTTACTGGAGGTCAGTCCTGCCCCAGAAGTTCCACTCCTTAACTCTGCAAATATGGGGAGGTGTAGTCAGAGGGGCTGCCCTGCCAGATTCCTGCCACCTCCCTCCACCAGCCCTTGTTCGTGCTTTGACTTTGCCAGCTATCTCTTAGGGCTGGGGCCTGAGCAGGCAGTACTGCTGCTCATCAGCCGTTGGGCAGGCACCACTGATCCGCCCAACCTGTCAGGGGAGAGAATAGGACTGAGGTTGGTGTTGTTGCAACTACCCAGGTGGGGTATTGGAGAGTAGCAGCAGTGACAGGGGATGAAAGAGGTGCTGTGTTAGAGTGTGTAATTTGGGTTCTAATGAACATTTTTCAACAAAAATGCCACTTTCAGGTAACCCAAAATCCAGAAGAACACTTGCAATTAGTGTCACTAATCTACAGGATCGGGAGGTTTGCTGGTAGTGTAGCTAGTTTTAAAAAGGGATTCGAATTAGATAAATTCTTGGAGAATTAGATAAGTCCTTGAATTAGATAAGTCCGTTAATGGTTATTAGCCAAGTAGGTTTTGGGAACGTAATTCGTTAGTGTTGCGGTCTGGAACAACAGGGAATGGATTGTCCATTGTGACCTGTGGAGTACTTCTCCCTAGAGAAAGAGATTGGTCACTGTCAGAGACAGGATGCTGGGCTTGATGGTCCATTGGTCTGACCCAGTATGGCATTACTTACGTTCTTACGCTAGTGTTGCCAACTCTCACAAAGTTATCATGCAAGACACAATTTCTAACACCAGTTTTAGAAGGGTCATGCCCACATGGGCCCATTTATCCATCCCCCACAGACCCGGGTGCCCCTCTGAAGGTGGTGTGGGTGGAAGTGGGCTCCTGTGACCAAACACCACCCACCCATGCCCCTGCACACAGCAAGCTGGGTTTTTCCCAGTTACTCAGTGTGGGGGCATGGGTGCAGGCGCACACCCAGTGCACACCCATCCCCTGCCACGTGAACGCCGTCCTCCCCCCCCCCCCGGAGGTGCACTGGAGCTCCACCCAGTGCACATGGACCCAGCCAGGAGGTGGGTCCGTCTAAAAACAGCCAATGTCTCACTTGTGATTAGTGTCACTAATCTGTGAGATCGGGAGGCTTGTTCTCTGCCTTCCCCACCATGCTGCACTCTGTGGAGCTGGGCTGGGACCTGACAGTAAATTATCTGAGTAGGGAGGGGAGCAGGGAAGCTTCTTCCCAGCTGTGTGCAACACTCAGTCCGTTTCCAGGGGGACCGATATCAAGGCACAGTGCACCCCTGATCAGTTCCCCTGGAAACAGGGACTGATCAGAGTGATACACACAACTGGGAAGATAGTAAATTATCTGACTAGGGAGGATGTAGTGGTGGATGAATCAAGGAGGTGGCAGTGTAGGGCTTGGAGCACTAGGGGGATCTTTGGTCAGGAGAGAGGATCTTCGGTGCTTTGAGCAGTGGGGATGGAGGTATCATGGGGCAGGAGAAGGGGATCTTGAGGGCTTGGAGCAGTAGAGGAGGAGGGAGCCTGAGGCAGGTAGGGAGATTTTGGGGACTTGGAACAGTGGGAAGAGGGATGTTAGGCACAGAGGATCTTGGAGGCTTGGAGCAGTTGGGGGGGGGATGGATCTCGGGGCAAGAAGGGGGATCTTGAGGGCTTGGAGCAGTGGGGGAGGAAGGAGCTTGGAGGCTTTGAGTAGTGGAGAGCAGGATCTTGGGGCAGGAGAGTGAATTTTGGGGGCTTGGAGCAGTGAGGGGAGGTATCTAGGGGCATGAGGGGGTGACTTGGGAGCAGGAGAGACCCATGGATGAGGGGGGGTTGGGGCCGAAAGAGGAGATCATGGGGAAGTATCTTGGTGCAGAAAGGAGAGATTTAGGGGTAGTGAGCCTGAAGGACCTTGTGCCAGAAGTGGGGACCAGAGGGCTTGGGGCTTGAAGAGGGAGGAGGTTTATATGGCGGCAGGTCACTTGGATGGCTTCCTATTGTATTAGGGTGTGTGTGTATTGCTTTTCTATTCTCCTTATATAGTCAAATACGTTGATTAAAAACCTTATTTACAGGTTATGTACTAAGGATGGACATTTTGGATTCAGATTAATCTGTAACAGTCCAGAATGGGCCATTCTGGTTTAATCTGAATTATGCCCTGCCAGTTCCAAATCTGAATTTCTGTTGTTCCAGATCCAGATTTCTCCCCACCCCATCCCCCGGGAATGGGACATAGCGGTCTCGGAAGGCATGATTGAAGCTAGGGATGGGCGAACAGAACTGAGTTCGGATTTTTGGTTCGGTTCGGGAATTCGGTTCGGTTCAGGAGTTCGGTTCAGTGGACCGAACTATTCGAGAATTCAAACCCCATTGAACTAAATGGAATATTATATTTTAGGGATGGGCGAACAGAGCTGAGTTCGGAAATACGGTTCGATTAAAAAATCGAGTTTGGTTCGGAAGTTCAGTTCGGTTGACTGAACTGATCGAGTTCGGTCTGAACTCCGAACTTCTGAACCACGTTCGTCCATCCCTAATTGAAGCTCTGTTGGCCTGCTGCTGCTGTGGGAGGCATTATTATTATTATTATTATTATTATTATTATTAACAAACATTTATATAGCACCAGCAGTGTACCTGGCACTTTACAAAGTAATAAAATAGACATGGTCCCTGCCCCTAGGGCTTACAATCTGAGAGACAGGAGCTGGGGGAGAGACTTAGGAAGGGGAACAGAGGGAGAGACAAGGGGTCTAACATTCATGAAGATGCGAGGTCTCAAGTGCACGTACTTGGCTTGGTTACGATGAGAATGACAGCAGGCAGGTCCATGTTGCAAGGATAAGGGTAAACCGATCGTAGGTATAGGAATAGTGGCTCAGCAGGATAAAGAGTCAGACAGAGCAGAGCGAAAGAGGTGAGTTTTAAGGAGAGATTTGAAGGTATGAAGGGAGGGGGCAAGGCGGATGTGGACAGGGAGGGAGTTCCAGGCATGGGGGGCAGCAAGTGAGAAGGGACGAAGGCGCTTAGGGGAGCAGGGAAGGCGTGGAAGGGTGAGAGAAGGGACAGAGGAGGAGCGAAGTGCACGGGCTGGAGTATGGAGGGCGATAAGTGCAGAGAGGTAGGGGGGAGCAAGGTTGTGAAGAGCTTTATAGGTGAAGACTAGGAGCTTGTGCAGGATTCGTTCAGGAAGGGGAAGCCAGTGAAGCGAAGAGAGGAGGGGCTGCACATGGTCGAAGCGACTGGCGAGGTAGATGACCCTGGCAGCAGAGTTTTGGACAGAGATGAGGGGAGAAAGGTGAGACCGGGGAAGGCCAGTGAGAAGGAGGTTACAGTAATCGAGGCGAGAGATGACCAGAGCATGAACAAGAGTTTTGGCAGACGAGACAGAGAGAAAAGGGCGAATCTTAGCAATGTTATGGAGGGAGAAGCGACAGGATTTAGCAACAGAGTCAATGTAGGGTTTAAAAGAAAGGGCTGAGTCAAAGATGAAGCCTAGGCTACGGGCTTGGGGGACAGGCAGGATGGTGACTCCATCAATAGTTATTGACAGTGAGGAAGGAGAGGAAGGATGAGGGGGGAAGATAAGGAGTTCAGTTTTAGCCATGTTGAGTTTGAGTTGACGTTGAGACATCCAGGTAGAGATGTCAGAGAGACAGTTGATGAGACGAGCTTGAACAGAGGGAGAGAGAGAGGGAGTAGAGAGATAGAGTTGAGTGTCATCAGCATAGAGGTGGTATTGGAAGCCATGGGAGGCAATGAGTTTGCCTAAGGATGAGGTATAGATCGAGAAGAGGAGAGGGCCAAGAACAGAGCCTTGAGGAACACCAACTGAGAAGGAAGGAGGAGGAGACGGAGTTGGAGAGAGACACATTAAAGGAGCGGTCAGAGAGGTAGGAGGAGAACCAGTTATGGACAAAGCCAAGGGCGTGAAGGGAATCCAGCAAGAGTGAGTGGTCAACAGTATCGAAGGCAGCAGAGAGATCAAGGAGGACAAGAATGGAATAGAGGTGTCCTGGCAGGTTCCCTTTCTGTGGCATGCTGCTGTGCTCCCTGCTCCAGATCACACATGTGCAAAATGGCCTTCAGGTCCGTTTTGCACATGCGCAGCCCTTTCCCCAAAAGTAGTGGCAGTGACGCCACCATTTTGGAAAAGGGCAGCCAGTCTGTCTATACGCAGGATGGTTCCTACACATGCACAGAATGTCTGCCCTTTTCCAAAATGATGGCAACACTGCCATTATGGAAAAGGGCTGCGCATGTGCAAATGGCTCCAGTGGCCATTTTGCACATGTGCGGCAGGGAATTTGGCAGTACGCCATGGTGAGGGAGCCTGCTGGGATTCCCCCACATACACATACACAGCAGTGACAGGCCAGTGGAGCTTCAGTTAAGCCCTCCGAGGCTGGTAAGTACCATTCCAGGACCCTGGAGGAAGGCAATGGGGGAGGTCAGACCTACTGCCCTGGGAGGGACTATGGATGGGAGTATGGATCAGTTTCCCATTGACTTCAATGGAATCTGAATACAAATCTGTAATTAATCAGACATTTACAGATCTGAATCCGGAATGGTTCTGAACCTTTAATTCAATCTGGATGCCCATCCCTATATACCATTAATTATGTATTATTTATCATTTAATATGTAAAGTGTGTTCTGTTCATTATCTTTGGTAAATTTATATGAAAGACAAAACCACAAAACCCACAAAATTTGGAGACACAAAAAGACCAAACTTACTCCTCCTGCTGGGTCTGATCTCTGGCGAGCTCTTGGACAATCTGAGCCCTGAGTGAGGGCACAGGGGAGCACTTGCTCCCTAGAGTTTGCAGACCCCCTGCCAACCCAGCTGAGTTCCTCAGCTTTCTATGCATTGATGTGGAGGCAGAGCTGAAGGGGTAGGAGGGAGTGTGGAGAGGTGGATGGGCGGCCCACCATCCACCGGGCATTGCTTCCTAACCCTCTTAGATATTCCCCCCACACCCAGTTTTCACACATAAGTCACCTGTGTCTCACACAATTTAGTTCTTATCTGATCTCATCTCCTGAAGCCTTTTGCACTTCACCCACTATTTAAAAATGTCAGGCCAAACAGGAAATAAAACCCTCCAGACAATAAGTACTGAGATGTCTGATAAGACTATAGATTGTTGTGAGGCAGAGCTGGGCAAAGTGTTCTCTCCAAAGTTTTTTGGGTTTGTGTTTGTTCTAGAAACTAATTGTCTGTAAGATGTGTGCATGTATTGGATGCTTTCAATGTATTTGCCAAGCCTGGGAGTTGAAAACCTGCCGCCCTTCTAGGGGTACTGAAATAAGCTACACGCAGAAGTGAAATGAGTATTCATGGTGAATATCATATCCATTGATTTCAGCAGATTTGAACTGTATCTGCTAAAATGGATAACAGTTGCTACCCGGGTCCATCTTTGTTGGATATCTGTTTTGAGTTTTTGGTAGTTCCCCCAAATGGGAGTTTATGTCTAGTTCCATGGTATCCGATCTGTCAGTGATGGGGAGGGTACAGTGGATTTCCTGATGGGAAATCCTGTTTTTGCTCCCTTCAGCTACCCATCCATCCAGCTTACCAGGGTCCCAGAAAGTACAGCTGCAGGGGCAGAAGGATAATTGCCAGGGGGACAGGTGGTGGGCTTATGGGCATGGCCGAGCTTCTGGAGTAGGTACATATCCGTTTCAAATGAACCAGATGTGTATTCGGTGTACTTTTGCTTCATTCGAGAGGGACCCATACATTTTCCATGAACTGGGCCAGGTCCTCAAGGCTCCACTGCTCACCCCCATAACTCTTCCCATCACCCAGGCTTGCAGCTGTGTGACCTGACCCCTGACGCAGCGTCCCCCTGTCTATTGTCCCTCTGTACAATTGTCCCTCTGTCTCCTCTGCTGCCAGCCACCGCCCCTCCCACTGTGCCCCCCCCCCTCCAGGGCCGAGGTAAGCTGGTGAGGAGGGGGGAGGAAGAAGAATTTGCTCCCTGTTTGGTGCTCTCAATGGTATGCAGAAACCTGAAAAATTCTGAAAGGGTTCCCACATTCCAGTGAGAGTACCCACAGGTAGCAAATCCACCACCCGTTTCAATCCTAGCTTTCAGTTAATTTGTTCAGCTTTTGGTGGGTTGGACATTTAGTTATCCAGTTGTTTAGTTAGTTCATTTTGGCTATTTGTGCATGCACAGAAATAAAAGTAAAAGCCAAAAATAAAGTTACTGAATATCTGAACAACCAAAAACCAAATAACTTAACAGCTGCCCCCTCCCACCCCACACACTAAGGAGATATGCAAATAACTGTTTTGCTTGCAGATACCATTTAGATGTCTGTCTGAAAAGGCAAACAATATCCCTGAATACAAAACCCATTGTTCATTTCAGCACTTGCTACAATTGCAGGAGATGGCTCAGTGCTGCATTAGCCCTGCACGGGTGGGTTTAAAGCCTACACACTCTACTGTGCGGTTCTTTAATTCAGTTCTTTAGAACCTTCATGGAGGAGGAAAGAGGGGTTTCAAAGCCTTTAGGTATCTTCCGGCACAAAATATCTATCAGGAAATATTTCTGTTATTGTTGAAATTTTATGAGGGCAGCCTGTTTTATATTCAGGCTGCAGGACAGAATTATGGGTACTTGAGGCCCTCAAATCAAGGTGGGTGTGGGTGTGTATAAAGGAAGGTGGTTGTGGGAGAGGGGAACGGACACACTATGAAATTTTCCTTTGGTGCAAACAACTATGAAATATATGGGGTGACTTGCAGCTGGAGGGTTAGAGCCGTTTGCCCACTAAGGACTAATAAGTTAACTGTATTGAGGCCTAGCCTTTCGGCTTCTTAATACACGACCTAAACTAAGATGGTCTAGAACTAAGATGAGTTCTAAGATGAAAAATTTGTCAAAAATTCTTCAGTTGTAGCACATTTTAATTTGCTGCCACAGACCTTGCTATAATGGGTCATGCTGTTTTCAATTTAGCCTGCTTGCCTTGGCTCTCTTCACCTCTTGCACTGGGAAAGACTATTTTAAGAGAGAACCCTGACTTTAAATTCTTTGCCTTTGAATTACCTCAGAAAAGGCCCACACACAGAAAGGGAAAGGATATTTTTTTTTATTTTTTTAAAAAAAAGATATTACTGGTCAGCCTGCAGAATAAATGTTAGGTATGAGGGGGTGATTGTACAAGAACTAATTCCTTTTTATATTACCTTTCCATAAACTGGGGTCAAGTTGTCATACTCGGGCCCTTTTCAAATGGGTGGGTGTTGCCGTGGGTGGGCCGTGGGTGGGTGTACGTTCTCACGGACCCCCACCCACCTCCACCCATCTCCACACACGGAGTATCCATCATGGGTGCCCGTTGCTCCATATGTGGGTGATGGGTGGAGGTTGGGGGAGTGTGCATGCACCCCCTCCCATCGACCGCGGTGTTCAAACAGATGTCTCCCCATCCCCCATGCACCCACCACGACAATTTCACAGACGTCCCCCTCCCACACACGTGGGTGGGGGGTGAGGGTCATTAATGCAAAAAGGACCTTGGTCATGAACTCACTGAGTGCCTTGAGTGAGTCACTGGGCTTGATCCCAACCCCCCCCCCCCCCACTGCACAAACAGTGTGCGTGAATTGTGTGCACATCCATGCAGGCGGGACTATGGCCATGATGCAAGCTGTGCACAAGCCATGTGCACGCATAGGGGGTTGGGATCAAGCCTACCATCTCTCAGCCTCAGTTCTCGATCTGTAAAATGGGGATAATAATGACCTCCCTCACAGGGCAGTTGTGAGGGTGAATTAGATAAGGATTGTAAAGCACTTTGAACACTTATTGATTTTAATTTTTATCCTGCCCTATTATCAAATCCTGAGTTCAAGGTCGAATAAAAATAAAACCAAATACGTGCAGTAAAAGAAATCACTAAAACTGGTAAATATATATATATATATATTTATCCCCTAATTCCAAACCCACCCCTGGCTACTGAAAGCCTGCCTAAGCAAAAATGTTTTACATTGCTTCCTGAAGGCTCAAGCTCTGGTGGATCTCAAGGGGAAGTGAGTTCCAAAGCTGGGCAGCAGCCACCGATAACACCACTGCCCACTCTTGCTGTCTGCACTTGGCACACTTAAAGTGCTACAGAGATGTTGAGTAGAGAAAGTAAGGTTGCTGTGTTAGTTCCAAATATAGGCAATAGGGACAAAGTAGTGCAATGATATTTTTTACTGGACCAACTCCAGTTGGTGGAGGTATGCAAGCTTATCTTTTGGACCTCATGGTCCTTTTCCAGGCATGTTGGGAGTTAGAACTGCAGACTGAGCAAAGCAGTGTAGATATGTGCAAAGTAAAGCAATGTAGCATATATCTACACTGGTTTGCTCAGTCTGCAGTTCTAACTCCTCACTAAGCAAAGCAGTGTAGCACATATCTATTTTGTGTCTATAGAAATGTTGTTGATAATAAGAGAAATGAATGTGCATCAGAGGATGAGTGTAAAATATGCCACCAGTACTACATCAGAATCAGAATGAATATCAAAATGGAAAGTCACCTGGGTCATAGGCCTGTAAGAGGCCTGGAGGCTATTGAAAGCTACTGTCTTAGACACCCAGATTATATGTATACCACACATTTAAAAAGTCAGGAAGAGAACCAAACAAATGCCTGCATGGCTGTATGATAACATTAAGGAGGCTATCAGAGTCAAAAAACGTCCTTCAAGAAATGGAAAAGTTTCCAAATGAGGTAAATAGGAATGAGCACTGGCAGAGAAAGTATAAAACCATTATAAGGTGGATCAAGAGGGAATTTGAGGAACAACTTGCTAAGGATACAAAATCCAATACAATCCCCACCCCCTCCCAGTACATCAGAGGCAGGAAACCTGCTAGCAAGGCAGTTGGTCTGCTAGATAACCAGAGAACAAAGATGACAAGGCCACTGTTGAGAAACTAAAATCAGTTATTTGCATCAGTTTTTACTATGGAGGATTTGGAGAGATACCTATACCAGAACCATTTTTTGTTGGTGGTGAATCTGAGGAATTATCTGAAATTAGCATCATGCCAGGAGATTATTGCATTCATATAAACAATTTAAACAGTAGCAAGTCACCTGGGCCAGATGGTATTCATCCATGAGTACTGAAAGAACTCATATTTGAAATTGCTGAACTACTGTCAGTAATAAGAAATTTATCACTAAAATCATTCTTTGTGCCAGAAAATTAGAGGTTAGCAAATGTAACCTCAATTTTTAGTGCATCAGTAATCTAGTAGAATTTTACAAGACTGTTAACAAACACATAGATAGGGGTGATCATAAGAACATAAGTACTGGGTCAGACCAGTGGTCCATCAAGCCCAGCATCCTGTCTCCGACAGTGGCCAATCTCTTTCTCTTGGGAGAAGTACCCGACAGGTCACAATGGGCAATCCATTCCCTGTTGTTCCAACCTCCAACAGTAAGAGGTTGCATTCTCAAAACCTACTTGGCTAATAGCCATTAATGGACCTATCCTCCAAGAACTTATCCAATCCCTTTTTAAAACATGCTACACTACCGACCTTGACCACTTCCTCTGGCAGTAAATTCCACAAGTGAACTGTACACTGAGAGAAAAAATACTTTCACTTATTTGTTTAAATCTGTTGCCAGTTGATGCAGGTGTCCCCTTGTTCTAGTACTCTTAGAGAGGGTAAATGGTTTGCACATGCCTGGCTGCAGACTGATGATGCACAGACCAGCAGCTGGCATCATTTTGGAACATGGCTGCACATGCACAGAATGGTCATGATAGCCATTTTTGCACATAAACAGTTATTTTTTCTAGTATTTCTGCCCAGTGTGGCCCTGAGAAGGCCATTCCAGGTGTTGTGTGTTGACTCGCTGGACTCTGGATCCTGGTTAAAAAGGTACGTGAACTAACTACTCTCCTCTCCCTCCTCACCCAGCTCTACCTCCCAGGACCTCTGCCCAGCGCACATCTCCCCTGGCCTCCTGCCTGGCCTCCTGCCCCAGTGCTTCTGCAGCAGGTGGGCACAGGCAGGAGTTTGGGGGAGTCAGGTGCTGGGCAGGGGTCCTGGGAGACAACTATTACCTCTTCCCACCCCTGCATGACCCCTCTACCCCCATCTCTGCCTCCCCTGGACTCCTGCCCAGTGTCTGGGCCGGGCAGGGGTCCAGGGGACGCAGAGCCGAGGGCAATTTGATGCATGCAGAAGCCAAAAGCTCCTTGCGCCACTCCAAAGAGTTTGATAGACTCCACTGGGGGAACTGAACCTTTTGGACTGTATCCTGTGGTAGGGATCAGATTTATTTAATTATTTATTTAAAATTCAATATCCTGCCCCCTTTTGCAAAAGCAGCTTGGGGCAGCATACAACACAACCAATATAAAAAATACATAAAATTCAATAAAAACCAACAATTTATCATACCCTCCAAATCCAACACCACCTCTCACCCTACGCAATCTCCCTCACCAAACTCCTGGCGGAACAACCAGATTTTACGTTGACACCTGAAGGAGGGAAGGTCCTGGGCCAAATGAACCTCCGCCGGGAGGGTGTTCCACGTCCGAGGTGCAGAGACTGAGGACACCCTCTCCCATGTGTCCCCCCCCCCCGGTTGAACATGGGGAACCTCCAAAAGGGTGCCCCCGGCTGACTGCTGCAACAGCCATTCCAGAACCCGAGGAATGAGGCGGTCCCACAGGTAGCTGGGGCCCAGACCATATAGGGCTTTATAGGTCAGCACCAACACCTTGGAATTGGGCCCGGAAGGCTATGGGCAACCAGTGCAGAGAACAGAGCACCAGTGTTATGAGCTCTCAGCGGCCTGTCCCCATAAGAAGGTGGGCTGTCGCATTCTGCACCAGCTGCAGCCTCCAGACTGTCACTTTGGCTAGCCCCACGTAGAGCACGTTACAGTAATCAAGCCTCGAGGAGGTGATGAAAGCATGGATGATGGAGGCAAGGTCGCAGTCTGAGATATATGGCTGTAACCGCCGTACCAGATGTAATTTAGTAAATGCACTCCTCTCCACAGCTGTCACCTTGACATCCATGCAGAGCTGTGAATCAAGGAGCAGCCCCAGACTGCGAACCTGGGGAACCAAGGCAGGGTGCACCCCATCCATGATGCTTGGGATCAGTTCGATTTGTCTGAAATTGGACCAATTGTATTGATCCGATCCCAGTGTTCCCATCCCTACTGCCTGTATGAACTGGGGCAGCCACCCATGTCACAGACAGTTCCCCCACTCATAGGCACTGTGGGTGGAGGACATGGCCTTTGCCAGTCACAGAAACTGGCCACAAGCGCTTGGAAGCTTGGTTCCCCAGAGCTCACGCCTGGGACTTTTCAATTTTAAAGGTCAGCCCAGTGCGCTTCTGCCTCTCCCATGATCTGTAGCAGGGGAGTGCGATGTGTTTGCCGCGGTAGCCACACTGGGAGCTGCCTGTTAGAATCCCTCCCCATGTGCTCTACCTGAGTGGCTGCTCCACAGCTGTGCCACTCTGCGGCCACAAAGCCTTACTTGTTTAAAAACAGTTTAAGTAGTGGTGAGATAAGAGGAAGAGTCCTGTAGCTGGTTAAAAGACAGGAAACAAAGGGTAGGAATAAATGGTCATTTTTCAAGCTGGAGAGTTGTAAACAGTAGGGTGCATCGGGGGTCAGTGCTGGGAATAGTACTGTTAACATATTCATTAATGATCTGGAAAAGGGGGTAAAGAGTGAGGTGGCTAAATTCGTAGATGACACCAAATTATTCAAAATAAGACCCAGGCAGACTGTGAGGAACTACAGAGGGATCTTGCACAACTAGGTGAAGGGGCAATAAAATGGCAAATGAAATTCAGTGCTGATAAGTGCAAGGAGGTGCACAAAAATAATCCTCACTATGCATAGACGATGCTAGGTCAAATCTGTATGTAACTACTCAGGAGAAGGATCTTGGAGTCATTGTGGACAGTTCCTTGAAGACATCTTCTCAGTGTGCAGCAGCAGTTAAAAAGGCAAATAGAATGTTAGACATTTCTGTGAAAGGGATAGAAAATCAAAGGGAAAGTTTAATAATGCTGCTGTATAAATCTTTGGTATGACCCCCCCCACCCCACCTTGAATATTGTGGGCAGTTCTGGTTGCTCTGTCTCAAGAAAGCTATAATAGATCTAGAAAAAGTTCAGAGAAGGGCAACAAGGATGGTAGAAGGGACGGATCAAATTCCATATGAGGAGAGGCTCAACAGGTTGGGGCTGTGTAGCTTGGAGAAGAGGAGATTAAAAGGGGATATGATAGTTTAGGAAATAATGAGTGGCATGGAGAAAGTCAATAGGGGACTGTTTGCCCTTTTTCACCATAAGAGAACAAGGGGACGCTCTTTGAAGTTAAATGGCAGACAATAGAGTTGTGGAACTCATTGCCAGAGGAGGCTGTTAAAGACAGCAGCAAAACTAGCCTTAAATGGTAATTAGATAAATCCTTAGAGGCTACACATAGAGCCATGAACGCCTGCTAGTTGCGGCTTAAACCCCTGGCTACTGGTAGTTGAGAGTGGTTAGCAGGAGATGGGTCACATCTTCATGATGTGTACATATACTTCTCTTGAGCTACCAGATCTGGCCACTGTCAGAGGCAGCATGCTGGGTTAGATGGACCACTTGTCTGACCTGGTATGGCATTTCATGGTCTTATGTCTATGGTGTGTAGAAGTCTCATGTAAAATCTGCAAAAAAAAGAAAGCCAACTTGTATTCTTTCAGGAAATGACAACTCTGGTTGTCTTACTGAGATTCATGCAATCTGAGAAGTTTTTAAATCACAAAATTGAGATACTTGCAATTAGGGCTGAAACTCTGGGTTTTTTTTTCTCAGTTCTCACTGAGAATCCNCACCAACACCTTGGAATTGGGCCCGGAAGGCTATGGGCAACCAGTGCAGAGAACAGAGCACCAGTGTTATGAGCTCTCAGAGGCCTGTCCCCATAAGAAGGAGGGCTGTCGCATTCTGCACCAGCTGCAGCCTCCAGACTGTCACTTTGGCTAGCCCCACGTAGAGCACGTTACAGTAATCAAGCCTCGAGGAGGTGATGAAAGCAAGGATGATGGAGGCAAGGTCGCAGTCTGAGATATATGGCTGTAACCGCCGTACCAGATGTAATTTAGTAAATGCACTCCTCTCCACAGCTGTCACCTTGACATCCATGCAGAGCTGTGAATCAAGGAGCAGCCCCAGACTGCGAACCTGGGGAACCAAGGCAGGGTGCACCCCATCCATGATGCTTGGGATCAGTTCGATTTGTCTGAAATTGGACCAATTGTATTGATCCGATCCCAGTGTTCCCATCCCTACTGCCTGTATGAACTGGGGCAGCCACCCATGTCACAGACAGTTCCCCCACTCATAGGCACTGTGGGTGGAGGACATGGCCTTTGCCAGTCACAGAAACTGGCCACAAGCGCTTGGAAGCTTGGTTCCCCAGAGCTCACGCCTGGGACTTTTCAATTTTAAAGGTCAGCCCAGTGCGCTTCTGCCTCTCCCATGATCTGTAGCAGGGGAGTGCGATGTGTTTGCCGCGGTAGCCACACTGGGAGCTGCCTGTTAGAATCCCTCCCCATGTGCTCTACCTGAGTGGCTGCTCCACAGCTGTGCCACTCTGCGGCCACAAAGCCTTACTTGTTTAAAAACAGTTTAAGTAGTGGTGAGATAAGAGGAAGAGTCCTGTAGCTGGTTAAAAGACAGGAAACAAAGGGTAGGAATAAATGGTCATTTTTCAAGATGGAGAGTTGTAAACAGTAGGGTGCATCGGGGGTCAGTGCTGGGAATAGTACTGTTAACATATTCATTAATGATCTGGAAAAGGGGGTAAAGAGTGAGGTGGCTAAATTCGTAGATGACACCAAATTATTCAAAATAAGACCCAGGCAGACTGTGAGGAACTACAGAGGGATCTTGCACAACTAGGTGAAGGGGCAATAAAATGGCAAATGAAATTCAGTGCTGATAAGTGCAAGGAGGTGCACAAAAATAATCCTCACTATGCATAGACGATGCTAGGTCAAATCTGTATGTAACTACTCAGGAGAAGGATCTTGGAGTCATTGTGGACAGTTCCTTGAAGACATCTTCTCAGTGTGCAGCAGCAGTTAAAAAGGCAAATAGAATGTTAGACATTTCTGTGAAAGGGATAGAAAATCAAAGGGAAAGTTTAATAATGCTGCTGTATAAATCTTTGGTATGACCCCCCCCACCCCACCTTGAATATTGTGGGCAGTTCTGGTTGCTCTGTCTCAAGAAAGCTATAATAGATCTAGAAAAAGTTCAGAGAAGGGCAACAAGGATGGTAGAAGGGACGGATCAAATTCCATATGAGGAGAGGCTCAACAGGTTGGGGCTGTGTAGCTTGGAGAAGAGGAGATTAAAAGGGGATATGATAGTTTAGGAAATAATGAGTGGCATGGAGAAAGTCAATAGGGGACTGTTTGCCCTTTTTCACCATAAGAGAACAAGGGGACGCTCTTTGAAGTTAAATGGCAGACAATAGAGTTGTGGAACTCATTGCCAGAGGAGGCTGTTAAAGACAGCAGCAAAACTAGCCTTAAATGGTAATTAGATAAATCCTTAGAGGCTACACATAGAGCCATGAACGCCTGCTAGTTGCGGCTTAAACCCCTGGCTACTGGTAGTTGAGAGTGGTTAGCAGGAGATGGGTCACATCTTCATGATGTGTACATATACTTCTCTTGAGCTACCAGATCTGGCCACTGTCAGAGGCAGCATGCTGGGTTAGATGGACCACTTGTCTGACCTGGTATGGCATTTCATGGTCTTATGTCTATGGTGTGTAGAAGTCTCATGTAAAATCTGCAAAAAAAAGAAAGCCAACTTGTATTCTTTCAGGAAATGACAACTCTGGTTGTCTTACTGAGATTCATGCAATCTGAGAAGTTTTTAAATCACAAAATTGAGATACTTGCAATTAGGGCTGAAACTCTGGAATTTTTTTTCTCAGTTCTCACTGAGAATCCTGGTTCTCAAATCATTTTTTACAAGAATTGATGATCAAGAAAATCCTGGTTCTTGACACTTTCTTGGTCGAGATTTTTTCTCAATATACTGTTTTACTGTTTGCCGTTTACCGTGTACTCTGTTCATCCTGGTAATGTGTATGTACCACAGCCTTGGCGGTCACTTTGCATAGGTGCATTACCAGGAAGAACGTGGTAAACAGTACATCAAGAAAAAATCTCGACTGAGATATCGAACCATTATCGAGATCGATAATGACAGTTGAGATCTCAATAACAGTTCTCAATTCTTGTGAGATTTTCATGAGAAAAATTGATTCTCAGTTCAGTCCTACTTGTAATAAAATTGTGAAAAACTTTGTTTTCAGTTTTTCTAAAAGGTACATTTCTTGGTCTCAGAGGTGCAGAATTCAAATTGTTTTTTTTTTAAAAGATCTGGACTATTCTTCAGCCATTTTCATGATGTGGGGTGGGTGTGTGTAACTGTGTTGATGGGTATTGTATCTGTACACGTATGTATTGTAATGTATTGTAATGTAGAAATTGTCTATCTGTAGCAGAGTGAATGCTTTCACTCGTGTGTTGAGAGAAAGCCAATAGAGAGAGTTGACTTTTGTATTAAGGCTTTTGGTGATTTTTATCCCTTGCATGGGTGAATGCTGTAATCTAGGGCCATCTCTTGTGCATGTTCTTTCTTCTTCCATGCTCACAGGCCTCCCCCTATTGATCAACTGTTTCATGGTTCAATGAAAGTAGCTCTCAAGGGAGCCTATACTTGCTGAAGGAGAGGTGACTTCACAGGTAGCTAGCTCCAGACCCATGATGATCTTAGATTTCAGGACAAAAATATAGGGTCTTACTAAACACTGTCTAAGACAATCATTTACTGAATAATAAAGGCAATGAAAACATCACTGAGTCAGGAAGGCAAGTTTTTATACCTGCTTTGTGCTTAGTGTAAAGTATAGAGGATTATCCAAAGTGCAAATGTGTGGTACATCAGACCTCTGTTGTAATCTTATCGTTTTAGGGAGTGGTTCTACAGCAGAGCTGTAGCAGAGCTGAAACAAATGGCCAGAGCAAATATCTAATCTAGGGATGAAATGAGATTCTGCCACAACAGGAAATCTCGTCGAAAACCCAGTTCCTGATACCGTCTCAGTCGAATTGAGACCCTCTCAGTACTTGACAGTGTCTTGCCCCACATTTTTTCCCTTCAATTTACTGACGTTGCACTTACTGGGATCCTGTTTACCAATTTGCCATTTACCGCTTTGCCGTCCATTTAATCTCAAACGATAATATCGACGCAGTACCACATTTGTTGCACTCCATTTCCCTTTGTACTTTCTTGTCACTTGTTGGCTGGTAGTACACAGATTCCTTTACTAATCTGCAGTCCAGTTGCAGATTGGTCAAAGCAAAGGGAACAACAACTCTGATTGGAGGTACTGGAGTGGAGGTTACAGGATGGGCTATTCATACAGTGATTGGCACCAAAATGCGTAAACAACAAACCTGGAGGTAAAACAGTACCCTCAGCAATGTGGTAAGTGAGTGGTAAATAAATGGTACAGGGTACGTGGTAAATGGGAAGCAGAAAGTTGATAACTTGGGATGTTATCTTGCAGTATTCTGAGACTGGAGAAATCACACTGGTGTCAGGAAATCAATCTCGGTTCCCAATATGGAGAAATTACCCGCAAGTAAATATTTTGCTGCTCGTGTCAGCCCTAATCGTATCCAATGATTTTGCCACATTTGAACTGCATCCATTGAAATGAGTAATAACTGCTATTTGGGCCCGTCTTGATCAGTTATCCATTTCAGTTATTTCAGTTTGGTTGCTTGGTGATTTGGTTACTTCTTTTTGGCTGCAGTGCATGTTGAATATGCAAAATATAGTAGCCAAATAACCAAACAGCTGAAAAAATGGACATGCAAACATCCATTTTGGTTGTGGCTCGTATTTGGACATTAGGATGGGTATCTGAAAATGCCAATTAAATCCATGAATACAAAATCCACTGTTGGTTTCAGCCCTGTTCTCTAGATCTGACTTTAAAGCACTGTCGCGCAGGAGAGCTGTATAGTGTCAAAACTCGTTCATGTGAAGTGCTGAGCTAGGGTTAGAGTGCTCGGTATTTTGCATGATCGAGCACTGGCAACATACTGCGCTCATCCCCATGGTACCCAGATGCCTGCCCGTGTGTGCATGCGGCACATTACTCCAGCCAATACACTCACAGGCGGCAGCTCAGCCAGGTGAACCCAAATTAAAAGCCTCCCTCTGGCAAAGCCATTATAAGCTGTGCCAAGCTCGTCTCAGCAGGAAGTGGCTTTTCCCATATCTTACAACTTTCATATGAATTGTTCTCTCTTCCAGGGGTTGTAAATTCTCTGGGTCAGCAGATATAATAGAAAATCAAATGAAAAACATCACTTCTTTTCTAAAGTGAGCTCTGCTCCCAGCGTTTTATTGAAATCAGATGCTGTGTGTATTGTTGACATCAAGGATGTCTCCAAGTTATGAAAGATACACTCGGTAGAAATCACTATGGGAGAGAAAAATAACAAGCTGTACCCCCAAAATAAACAGCCAGTGCATACCAAAATGTACTTTAGCTTTTAGGCAACCAGCTGGCACCATTCAGGTCTCTTAACTGTGAAAGGAGAGATGAAGAAGAGGAACGGGTAGGTTTGATGCAGTTATCTTAGCTGCCTTAATTCAGACTCGCTAGCTTTAAACATCACTTTAAAAAAAATTCTAGTTCCTTTTGTAATCATTATTCTAGCCCTCTGTTTCCCATTTGATATTGAACTCCAGTGACACTGATGCAGAAGAAACAACAACACCCCAGTGCAAGAGAAAAGCCTGTTTTTTAGTGATTTTAGCAATGTGACCTTAGGTATTGATTTATAGCCTGCTGCAGCGCTCCAGTGCAAAAGGGAACTGTGGTAATTAAGTTAGTATCTGCGCTTTCTAAAATAGTGCTGACTTGCAACAAAGAAAGACCCTTTATTTTTCCTCTCTGTCTCTTGCTGAATGCAGATGCAGGCACTGACCTCTGACCTTCTCCGCTTTCCCCAGCTGCAGCTGCTATTTTTCTCTCTGTGTGCCTATAGGTTCTGATAGACTGAGTAAGATTCATTAATTTGTGTGCTCAACTTTCTTCTTGCAAGCTGGCACTGCACCAAATTTATACCTGGTACCTGACTCTTAAAATACTAGGTGTCCTTATTCAGGCTTTAAAAAGGAAAAGAAAATAGAAGCTGGAAAGAAAATACAGCAAGATGGGTGGTAATGAAATAACCTCCATTTTAAAGCAAAAGCTATTGCATGGAGAATCCCAGCAAGGTGCATTATTCCAAAATCCATATAAAAGCAAGATAACAAAGCAAACACAATGAGAAATCTCCTTTGTATTCCAGTATAGTCATTAGAAAAACAAGGCTACAAAAGGTAATGGCAATAAAACTGTGTACCTTGAGGTAAGAATGTAAATGACATGCTAATGTATGCAAATTAGCACACTATGTTCAGTGTCCATAAAAACTACTAAATACAGCTAATTAAAGATAGGTAAGTTTCTGCATTTTATACTTCACCGAGTTATGAGGGAGGCAGTATATTATCATAATTATAGTGTGCTTGCCTGAGGGAATGCAACTAACATCCCCAATAACTTTTTCTTTCAAGTTTGCCCACTGCAGTGGAAGTAATCACCTTTTCATTTCTTCACTCAAAGGTATGAATCTAAGTAGGCACCATAAAATTAGTAACAAAACAAGCGTCTGTTTCTACAAATACTATTGAATATAGACCTTACTGTTGCCTCTGATTCCCCAAGTACTGTGCTAGTATCAGCTTCGTGGAACCTCATGAGCAATTAATGACTGGAGCCTATTCTGAGCAGTCCCATTGAAATAAATTGAAAGCATGGTTCTAAACAGGGATGGGTCACTGTGAGCACATTACAGCTGGGCTTTACGGTCTGCACTGGCTTCCTATAACTTTCCAGGCACGATTCAAGGTGCTGGTTTTGAACTTTAAAGTCCTAAAGAGAACCGAAAGATCAGCTTTCTTTCCGTGCTCCACCGCAGCCCCTGTGGTTGGCCAGGACTCCAGGAGTGCTCTCTTGAGGGTCCCACCTGCCAAACTTTGGCGTATGACGAGAGCCTGCAGAGAGGTGATCTCTGTGGCTGCCCCAGTATTATGGAATTCCCTCCCCCTGGAGGTCCATCAGAACCCGAGCCTGAGCTATTCCAGAGACAGTGTAAAACGTTTCTTTTTGGGCAAAGCGTTTGCCTTTTTAGGGAAGGTTATTGAATGGGTGGTTGCTTGACAACTCCAGGCCCATCTCAATGCTGCTGGATTCCTGGACCCATTTCAATCCGGTTTTTGCTCTGGGTATGGTATGGAGACTGCACTTGTGGCCTTGGTCGATGACCTGCGCCTGGAGGTTGACAAAGGAAATTCTACTCTGTTGATCTTGTTAGATCTTTCAACGGCCTTTGATACTGTTGATCATAAGGTGGTGTTGCCCTGATGGTGGGATCTGATGAAGATGCATGGAACCACTCTTGAGTGGTTCCACTCCTTCCTGTCAGGGAGATCCCAGAGAGTGGTGATGGGCGGTTGCTCGTTGTCCTCTTGTGACCTACCCTGTGGTGTCTTTCAGGGTTCTATTCTGTCTCCCCTCCTGTTCAACGTGTATATGAGACTGCTGGGTGAGGTCGTTTGAAGAACCGGGGTGAAGTGCCATCAGTATGCTGAGACACCCAACAATACCTCTCTTTTTCATCTGACCTTGTCAGTGGGAGGGGGGTAGGAAGGGGGGAAGCACCACCCGTTCACGCCTCTTGCACACAAGGGAGCTCTGCTTGCGAAGTGCGGGGAAAGGAAGCCCGTCAGGATAGTGTGTGGGTCTGTTCGTGTGCTTACGCACTCTGAACGTTGACCCCTATCATCATAGGGCACAGAGCTGGGGAAGGGAA
>QEPC01012103.1:8852-20475 GCA_003113815.1 Sphenodon punctatus | reverse complement strand
GTCACCAGGAGCACATTACACCAGTGCTCCGAAGTCTTCACTGGCTCCCTATAGCTTTCTGGGCACAATTCAAGGTGCTGTTTTCACCTTTAAAGTCCTTAACAGTTTGTGCCGCACATATCTGAAAGTCAAGACTGCCTTTCTTTTCATGCCCCATTGTGGCCCCTGCAACCCCATAATTTTCCATCAATTTTGTCAATTTCTGGCACTTTTTGTCAGTTTTTGAGATTTTTACACTAGTTTTCTGGCAATTTTCAGCACTTCCTCAGCACTTATCCAGTACTTTTGTGTCTCCATAACCCTCAGGGATGCACATGGGGCTTGGGATCAGTTCGGTAGCAGCTCTCTTCAACTCACAAAAAATAAAAACAAATGGTGAAAACAGTGGAAAGCTGGTAAGTTTTTAAGTCGCACGAATGAAGGCGAATGACCTGTTTCCAACAGAAACAGCATTTGCTGTGATTTGTTGTTTCAGGTCTAGGTGAGGGTAGCCTGGAAGAAAGAAACAGCTGGTGTGGCTTCTTCACGTAGTTCCCCACGTCTGCACATCATGACAGAGGGCCCCTGCCTGTGCATTAGGTCTGTCACACTAAACCTGTGAGTGGGGATGCCCACACGCATATGAAGGGGTTGCCCATTTATTAGCTCTACATGCTGAACATTCGAGCAGGGGCTGCACAGACCAAACACGGACCACGGTGGGCTATCATCTCATTGGAAAACACTCCAAGTAGCAGCAGCAAGAGGCCTTTAGCATCATTGATGGGGTTCGTTCCCCTCTGGTCTCAGGTTTGACGTCTGGGGGTACTCCTTGATCTGAAGCACCGCCTGGATCTTCATGTGGGAGCTGTGGCCAGGAGTCCTTTTCGCCAGTTACATCTGGTTCAGCGGCTGGTGGCTTCAGCCGTATGTCTCAGACTCCAATCTGGCCACTGTCATCAGTGCCTTCATCACCTCAAGACTGGACTATTGTAATGCGCTCTAGGTGGGGCTACCCCTGGTGACAGTCTGGGGACCAACTAGTGCAGAGTGCGGCATCCCATCTCCTTACCGGAATGGGTTGCCGTGAGCACTTTACACTGGTGCTCCGTGCTCTGCACTGGTTGCCTATAGTCTTCCGGGTCCAATTCAAGGTCTTCGTACATTATAAAGCCCTAAATGGTCTAGTCCCCTCCATCTGCAGGATTGTCTCACTCTCTGTGCCCTGGATTGACCCCTGCGGTTTGCCGGGAGCGCCCTTCTCGATGTCCCCTGGGTGGTCCGGGGGGCTACAATGGAGAGGGCATTCTCAGTGGCTGCACCTAGGCTATAGAATTCCCTTCTGGCGGAGGCCCGGGTGGTCCCAGACCTCGCCTCGTTTCAGTGTCAGTGCAAAACCTGACTGTTCCACCAGGCCTTTGGAGAGGGAGATGGGTAGGATAGGGTGGGTTAGGGAGGGTGGGTTTTTAAAAATATATATATTTTATGCCATCCCTTTTATTGTAGTATGTAATTTATATGTTGTGGCTTTTATTGTTGTTGTTATTGTTGCTGCTGTTTTAACTTTTGTAAGCCGCCTCGAGCTGCATAAGCAGGAGAGGTGGGGTATAAATGCTGGATAAAATAAATAAAATAAATATACGTGTTTTGATAAGGAAAGGAAGGGTGGGAGACAGCAGTCGAAGGAGTTTACCTAAACCCCTAACATTAAAATATTCCAGTACTTCCCCTGTTGTACTATCTTCTTAAAGCTTCATTCTTATCAGACTTCTGCAGAGCTTTCTGCATCAGAGGTAATCTTGAAGCAGAACACTCTCCTGTCCTCCCCCACCTTTTTAGCTTTCTCATGTTAGGCTGATGCTATGAGAAACTCCAGAAATCTGTATAGCAAGGCTTTGGTCATAATCATGTGGGTTCTGTATGCAATTGCTAGCTTGGAGGGAGGCAAGACGGGGGAGGAAAGGGCTTTGTTAGTCCTAAAACTCATAGGCTTTGTCCTAATCTTCAGTATGATGCAGATTCAGTCCTTGCAGAAACAGGAGTGGGAGCTCCTGTTGACTTGGGAAAAGAAAACAAGCAAAACCTGTTTCTAATGGACACTTCTGCACAAGGAAGAAGTACTTCAAGAATGCAGTACAGTTTCTGTAGTCTAGATCTCATTCATTTCTGAGGGAGGAGAGGGAAAAAAGAGACTGCTATTCCTGGCAGAGAATCCAGGCCGGGTAACTGCTAGCTGCTTTATGGCTTGGCCTTGGAGTGGTTTGTTGTTGTTTTTTTTAAACAGCCTAGGGTCTGGCATGAGGAGGATTTTTCCCACTTGTTTTACTTCTAATTATTCTTCAGAAGCTTCAGTGGAACATTGCTTTGATCTAGCAAATGCATGCAGTGCTGAAGCCCATGGTTAATACCTACCTCTGACCATGTTCAGCCAGTTTTTCTACTCCTAATTTAAATGCAAATTTCCTATCTGTGTGGAATATGGAGAGGTGTCTTATGTATAATTGCTTCTTTCGGATCAAACTGTCTCCATCCAGGCAGCTGCAGAGGCAGGAGGCAATGTTATCAAACTGTGTTCCTCAACTAAATATATTATATATATGACCTGAAGGATGAGAATATTTACTCTGTGTGTATACATTTATATACCCTTTTCTTGTTGTCAGAGCCTGAGTAGATTCACAAATGTAGGTGTGCTTGACAGTTTCATGACACTTCCTGTTTACATAACCCTGAGATTCCATAAGAGCAGTCTTTTAATCCCAGAAGGGCACTATCAGATATCATGTTTACAGTGCAGTAGGTGCCAATGCTGCATGAGTCTTTATTTGTGTGTAAGGCAATACCAAAGTGTTGCCACTAACGTGCATCAGGGTATCCACTCCAGCAAAAATTAATTGTTCTTTACCACAGGTCCTTGCAATAACCACTAATGGCATGTACTCTCGCTGTTCCCCCACACATATGCACATTTCCTATCCTACGAGTGATCATGGAGAGGTGGATAGATCTGTCTTGTTCTGATGGCTTGCCTGGTCTCCTTTATATGGATCTGAAAGTCTCTTTCCCCCATGCACCAAATTCAAAAAATGGGCAACATGCAGTTGTTAACTTCCTTTCCCGTTTGGTAAGCTTGAGGGTTTACATAGGGTTAAATTGATGAGTTTGCTCTGGTTGTCAAATATACTTTTGCCTTCTCAGTTCCTCCAGTGCCATCATCTGAGACACAAGATGTTGCAGCTGCTGCAGTTCCTCCTGTCTGACCTCTCTGACTGGCCACTGCCTGACCTGGTCATGCCAGGCCATCTCCAGTCAGGAGGCACTGTTCCCCAACTGTTATGAGATCAGCCCATCTTCAAAGAAACCTGCAGGAACATTTGGTGCGCCATATTAAAACTGTACATTGATTCATTGACCAAGAGTGACTTGCAGAGCAATAGCCCATATTGCAGGACAAGGTCCATTCAGTTTAGCAGATTGTGGTACTTGTTCTCAAGGTATTGCTCCAAGTACAGTACTTTCAGTGTTTCACTCCAGTTAGATCAGTCCTAGCACTTCGCTTTGCCTCTGATCCTTCATAGCTGCTGTCAGACATGACACCCTCAAGCTTGACTCTGCACAGCCTCCTCAAGAACATGGAATATACACCCTTGCTTCCCCTAAATGGTTGTACATTATGCTTATATGGGACAACTTAGACGAGAGGTGGAGAACCTCAAACCCAGGGCCAAATGTGTTCCATAGATGGTTTTTATGTGGTCCCCTTGCCAGTTCTGGATCTGCCCCCTGGATCCACTTCCTGCCTGGAAGCACTGAAAGACTGAACTCAGGAGAAGGTTGAAAAAATAAGGGCATGAACACAAGGATAGGGGACAGATGCTTGGCACAAATCCATAATTTGTGCCAAGTGAGTCTTGCTGAACTTGCTTCACCCCCTTGGCTTTCATGGCTCCATCCTCGACTGGTTCTCCTACTACCTCTCTGATTGCTCCTTCAATGTATCTCTAGCCAACTCCACCTCCTCCTTCTTCCCCCTCTCGGTTGGTGTTGTCCAAGACTCTGTCCTTGGCCCTCTCCTCTTCTCTATCTATACCCTGTCCCTAGGCAAACTTACTGCCTCTCACGGCTTCCAATATCACCTCTATGCTGATGACACTCAACTCTATCTTTCTCCCTCTCTTTCTCCATCTATTCAAGCTCGCATCACCAGCTGTCTCTCTGACATCTCTACCTGGATGTCTCAACGTCAACTCAAATTCAACATGGCTAAAACTGAACTCCTTATCTTCCCCCCTCATCCTTCCTCTCCCTCTTCCCTGTCGATCCTCATCGATGGGGTCACCATCATTCCCGTCCCCCAAGCCCGTAGCTTAGGCTTCATCTTTGACTCACTTCTTTCTTTTAAACCCTACATTGACTCTGTTGCCAAATCCTGTCACTTCTCCCTCAATAACATTGCTAAGCTTCGTCCTTTCCTCTCTGTCTCCTCTGCCAAAACCCTTGTTTATGCCCTGGTCATCTCTTGTCTCAATTACCATAACCTCCTTCTCACTGACCTCCCCCACTCTCCCCTTTCTCCCCTTATCTCTGTCCCAAACTCTGCTGCCAGGGTCCTCCACCTCGCCCGTCACTTCAACCACATGCAGCCCCTCCTCTCTTCACTGGCTCCCCCTTCCTGAACGAATCCTGCACAAGCTCCTAGTCTTCACCTATAAAGCTCTTCACAACCTTACTCCTCCCTACCTCTCTGAGCTAATTTCCCTCCATACTCCAGTCCGTGAACTCCGCTCCTCCTCTGTCCCCTCTCTTACCCTCCCACGCCTCCCTTGCTCCCCTAACTGCCTTTGTCCTTTCTCCCTAGCTGCCCCCACATGCCTGGAACTCCCTCCTTGCCCACATCCTCCTCGCCCCCTCCCCTCGTGCCTTCAAATCTCTGCTCAAGACCCACCACTTCCGCTCTGCCCTCCCCGACTCCTCGCTCCCCTCACCTAACTCCTGCTGATACCCTCCATCCAGTACAATCTGTTATCTGAGGTCTGTGTACTCATATCCTCATGACATGGAGCAACCAGCCATAATTCTTAATGTAACCAAGCCAAGCGCGTGCACCTGGGACCTCGCATCTTTATGAACATTACACTCCTTGTCTCTCCCTCTGTTCCCCTTCCTTTGTCTCCCCCGCCTCCCCTGTCTCTCAGATTGTTAGCCCTCGGGCAGGGACCGTGTCTATTCAATTACTTTGTAACGCACCAGGTACATTGCTTGCGCTATATAAATGCTTGCTAATAATAATAATAATAATTAATAATGAATAATTTGTATTCTTCTTTTCTTGAGCACACCCTCAGTACAGTGCACCCCTGCCATCAACTTTTATCTGGTCCTTGGGGCTTGTACTAATTTTCAAAGTGGCCTTTGGAAGTGAAAAGGTTCCCCACCCGTGCCTTAGAGGCACAGCTCCTAAATGAGGACTCTATGTATGGGCAGAAATGTCCTCAGTGGTATTTTTGAGGTTTCATGGTATGTCCTCCATGATATTTCCAACCAACATGACTAGTTTCTGAACAGATGCTACAAGTGGATGAGTGGATGACATTTAGGCCATTTTCACACAAGACGCCCCCACCCATCATGCAATTTCGCTGTGTGGAGATGGGTGGAGGCTCCCATGGCAAGGTCATGGGGGATGGGTGGGGGTGCATGTGCACTTCTGCGCTATCTCCACCCATCACCCACCCATGGAAGCAATGGGCTCCAATGCCCAATGCTCGGTGGGTGGAGATGGGTCTGTGCCCGGGCGAAGGGGCACACCCCCACTTCCACCCACCGTGGCCGCACACCCATCCCCAACCCACTGCGATTTGTTTTAAAAGGGCCTTATATATGGGTGGGCCACCTCCACCTATCGCGGCCGCACACCCATCCCCCCCACCCACTGCGGTCCATTTAAAAAGGACCTTATATGTGGATGGGCCACCTCCACCCACCGCGACTGCACACGCATCCCCCCACCCACCACGGTCTGTTTAAAAAGGGCCTTATTTATTTATGTATTTATTTATTTGGATTTTTATCCTTCCCTTCCCTGAAGGCTCAGGGTGGCTAACATCATTTAAAAAAACCACCCAATGCATATAAAATACAGAGATTAAACCTATAAACCAAATATAAAATAACTATAAAATACAATGTTCCTTACTGGAACACCATGGGTGGATCTGCCTCTGGTTTCCTCCATGTTAAATATGGCATCTGAAAGAACCCCTTATCACAGTGCTTTGGCATTTAACATACAAGAGGGGCAAAAATATGCGGTGAATTATGACTCCACTGAATGCATTGTCACTTTTTTATTGAATTGAACAGAGTCAGAATTACATTGATGTAGTTGGGTGTTAACAAACAAGATGATAGCTTTCTGCAGTCCGGGCTCAGTCTGCACAGCACCCACTCACGTGTTTAGCATGTCCAACCTAATAAACCAGGCAGCACCCTGCATATATTTAATGTGCTTGCAAACAGCCCCCACTTGTGGTGCCAGTGAGAGCAAGGGTAGAGAGAGGGGCAGGAAGCAGTCACTCTTTGGATGCTCTAGGATGTCCACCTGCCACTCTGTGGTGCTGATGGATCAGTACACATGGAGGTGCTGCATGCAACCTAATTGACAGGATGCGGACACTTGGATACACATTAGCCTGCATTCAACTGCATGGTGGGCTCTGCATTCTCCAAAACCCATCATGAGTGGGGGCTGAGGGTCTGGTAGGTGGAGGACACGTGGCCAGCAGGGTGGACACCTAATAAACAAGCAGATGGACACCCACCTGGTGTGGGTTAATGTGAGCTAATATCTTGTTTCTTAACACCCTTTGTTTCACATTAATATTGCCTCTCAAGCATCTGTCGAGTAGGGTGAGCCACAGGGCATCTAGAGCCCTCTTGGTACCAGCAGGAGCGTCATTCACTCCTGTGGAACTTGCACTGTCGATAATTACAAGCAGTGGTGCTTAATGCCCTGAGCATCACACTGTAAAACCTTGTAATGAATACTGGTTCCACAAAGCTTGAATCTAGAAGATGTTCAGAATCTGGGTGTAAAGATCAAGGGGTTTGGTTTTGCCTACTAATCTTTGTCACATTTTCGTTTTTTTAAAAGATTAAAGATTGTTTTAAAAGATTAAAAGATTTGTATTGAGATTTTAGCAATTCAGATTAAACAAATATGGATATTTACAATATACCTTACATGATATTTAATATTCTTGATTATGATTTATCATAGACAAACTACAAATGATATCAATGACATATAAATAAACCTAAACAAAAAAAAGTAAACTAGTAGAGAAGAGAAAAGAGAAAAAGTTTTAAAATACCTAGCTATAAAAGACTGCTGTGCTGACATGATGGAGTTGGTGATCAGGTCGATTATTGTATTCCATAACAAACACCCAGGATATGTTCTCAAACATATGAGGTGACTTAGAAGTAATTGGGTATTTTCAGACGTTATGAGATCATGCTCAACCACAGTGAATCCCCACATGGTGATCGTGATCCCGTAACATCTGATGGGGGGAACGGAAGTTCCCCCCCAGTTGTTCACCTCCGTGAATCACGGGGGGGAATCACATTCACTATGCAAACGGAGGTCCTGGCCGGACCATCTCCGTTTGCATGTTGAATGTGATTCCCCCCCGTGATCAAGGGGATCATCTCATCTGTCCCCCTACCACGGCCCTGAATCAGCGGCGGGATTCTGAGCCTTGGCCAATGCGGGCAGTCACTGCGGCCGTATTGGCTGTGGCACCCGCCCGTCTCCCAAGAGGGCAGGCGGCTAGGGAGCATGGGGGGGCGGGGCCGTGTGGCTGCACATTGTACCGCATGGCCCCGCCCCCTTCCCATTCCCCACTGGGATCAGCCGGCACGTCTGTTGGACGTGCTGGTTTGATCCTGGCGGGGGATCAATGGATGATTCCGTGACAGGGCCAATACAGGCCCCGTCATGTCTGAAAATACCTATTGAATAGAATTCTTTGATTGGATTTCACCCTTGTCTTCCTTCCTCACGCACCTCTTTTTCTTTTTTCTCTTCCTTTATGTCACTTTTTCATGATCTCCAGATTGAACTATTGCAATACTTCTAATGGAGCCATTCTTCCAGACCATTCAGAAGCTTTAGCAACTGCTGTAGTTGCCTGCTTACTTAGCATTGCCTGCCCTATAGTTCATGTTCACTACAGATCATACTAGCTTACTGATGACATGGGCAATTTAAAATAGTGGGTTTCATCTGTAGGGTCCTATATTGATTTTATGTACAGTTCGCATTGTTCCAGCAACTAAGATCACCTATGGTGTTTCTGCTGACCGTCCCCAGATATGAATGCGAGTGGATTCTCAACAGAGGATCTTGTATTCTGAAACTCCCTTTTCCCATCAGTCTGACAGAGACCAAGCTTTCTGACCTTCAAAGAATGACACAAGGTCTAACCTTTGCAATGGCTGACTAATAGCATATTCACGTGTTGAATCAAGATAAAAGAGATTATTTTGGTTCTTCCCATTGTTCTATGACCGTTAATACATGGATGGGGGTGGGTCGGGAGGTGGGTGTTTTGGCATGGTCGGTGGAGATGGGTGGGTGTCTGTTTACATGGACACACAGACACCTTCAACCACCTCCACCCACGGAGCCTTCTCCATTTTACCAGAGGGCTCCATGGGTGGAGGCGGATGTGCGATGGGTGGAGGTGGGTGTGCACCAGGAGTGCACACACCCCACCACCACCTGTGGTGTTTACATGGGCGCACACCCATCCCCCCACCCACTGCCGGCTGTGTACATGGACTGCACACCCGGCTGAACACCGAGCCAGGGGTGGGGGTGGGGGAGGCGTCTGTGTAAAAACAGCCTATGTTACACTGTTTAGATGGCTCTTCTTTTTCTGGGGGAGAGAGGGAAGTGCTGGAAACTGCCATAAAAATGCTGTAAAGCTGCAGTAAAACTGCTGTAAAATTCCCAGAAACTGACAAAAGAAATTTCAGAATCATAGAAAATGACAAAAAGATCTGAAAAGTAACAAAAAGTCCTAGAAAGTGACAAAAAGACCTGGATAGTGATGAAAATGATGGGGGGTTGGGTTGGGAAATAGTAGAAGCATGGAATCACCAGAAACTGAGAAAGTACTGATTGACACTCTCAAGCACTCCCAAAAGGTCGGCATTTCCATGCGGAACAGGAACACTTGTTCTTGTCTCAGTCCTACACTTCTTGTGATAACCCCTTGTTCTCAGCCACCTGATGCAAACATCTGACTTCATCAAGTAGCAGTGATGGAGAGTGAATGGATTTCCCCCGAAAAAGCTTCATTTCCTGATATATTATTTCCTGTTTGTCACTTCTGCCTCTGAATGACAACAGCGGTGGATCCAGAGGGTCCTGCAACAGGAGCTCTCTCATGTACTCCATGCATTTCCCCCATTTGTTTTGCATTGTGGGGAATACTACAAGGAAGTAAGCAGTAGTCAGCGAAATGCAAGGGGATCAGCATTTGTATGAATGTATTGTTACTGGAAGAAAGAGGTGGAGTTTGCAAAGGAAAAAGGCATTTGATGAATTAAGCCAAAGGGTGCGATCCATTTAACAATAGACTTTAATTGATTTCTGTGAAACTGAGAGTATGATTTAAACATTTGATCCTGCACATCTAAAGCCGATGGAAGATTCAATACAGACTTCTGGATCAAGCCTTGAACTGCAGGCTCTGGGTGCGTGTGTCTGGATTTACTCCTACAAGGCTGTATTGTGGTGTATTGTTTTTTTGCTCACATACACTAACAGTTTCTGCAATGGGAGCATTATATGTTTCAAAAAGAAAAGAAATATCACAAGACTGCCCTGGCTCTGCACCCTCCTTTACTTGGTTTGAAGCTGTAGTGACCTCAGAGAGCACGAGACTGATGTATCCCACCCCCCCTGAAAAGGGTCTTGTTTGCTTGCTGGCCCTTACACACCAAGACACTGTTGTATTACTTAAAGTTGTAAATTACGTCTGTTTAAGAAAATGTCCGTGTTTTTAAAAACAGAATAAAAGAACTGGGGAAGGCTTGGCTGTGCTGTTTGTTATCCAAGTTAAATGCAAGCAAAATGATGCATTCATCATTATGAGCAGATTCAAGGAGGCTAAAGACGGACCCACAATACAACTTCAGTTCTTTTAAGTAATACAAGAGATGTTTCTTTGCTTTCCAGCAAGCTTATATGAGATGTGGTAGTGTTCATAACTGACATACAGAGGCACCATGAGATGAGGACTGCATTTATCACCATTAACATTTTTGCAAGCCCCTGGTTATAAATATGTTAATTTCCCTGTCAACAATTTGTCTGTCAGGCAAATGCTGCCTTAGAATCTGTTGGGGTCTGTAATCTTGCTCTAAAGGTACATCTATGTTTGGCTTCATCAAAGCCCATTGAAGGCTTCCATTTTGGGGCTTCACTATGTTCCCATGATTTCAGGGTGCTTTGGATAAAACCCTCACTGAGGCTGCATTTCTCAAATGACTCCATTGGCTGAAGACCTTTTAATTCCATGGGACTTACACATGTACAGCTATGTGACAATCAGGCTGTTTAGACCACAATAGTTTTCACTGCTAGTATGAGATAAGTTGCTATGGGTACTGCTTTTAGGGCGCACTGGACAAACCAACCTTGTGATCCCATTATTGGGACTTTTCTGTATGGAGAGCCCCTCGGCTGAGAAATGTTTTGCTTTGCAGCTTTGTCTCACTGAATAACTACTGGAATTCCCCTGATTCCTCCGAACTGTTGGTCTGGAGCTGGGCATTTGATTGAAATCCTTTTGCTTGCTTGTGATCCACCTTAAATAGCTGCCAGAAGAAATTAGAAACTTTCTAGTGACTGCCCTGTTTTGCTTTGTTTTTTCAATTCCACTGTGAGCTTTTACTCTTTTTTTCCCCCTTCCACAAGGGAGGTGCTGCCCTTCCCGTATTTTTTCACTAAATATTGTGGTTACTGACTGTACTCTTAAGTGGTGTCAATTTGGAAGCCATTAAGTGAGGCTTCAGCCACAAATGCAAAGGATTTATATTATATATAATTTTTCTTACTAAATAAGGAAAAACAACAACAAAGAGCTATGGGCTAGGTTTGTCTGTGTGTAGGTAGAGTGTGCTCACTGTGTGTTTATTGATTCCCCCCCCCACCCCCACACACACGCACTAGATTGGTAATTTTTTGCCATCCCATATCCTGGATTCCCCTCAGTGCATGCTATTTCAATAACTGTTTTGCTGAATAAGGTTCTGACCATTTTAAAGACTGACTTTGAACTATGAATACCCTGTTTCTCAACATGCTTAGCCGTAGCTTGTCTAGGGCACTAATAATTGGACTGTAGTTCCAAAAAATGATACATAAAGTATTTCATCAAAACATTAAAAAGTGACTAATGATTTTGAATAAAACTGAAATGGGTAGTGTAGTTTTTATTCCCAGGTTTTATTCACATTTTTGGGCACCCAAATAATGTCTATGGACAAAAAAATAGGTACTCGCATATCCAAATTTCAAGTATTAATAATAATATTACACATTTATGTAGCACCAGCAGTGTACCTA
>QEPC01012098.1:784207-900586 GCA_003113815.1 Sphenodon punctatus | reverse complement strand
TTGAACAGAGGGAGAGAGAGAAGGAGTAGAGAGATAGAGTTGAGTGTCATCAGCATAGAGGTGGTATTGGAAGCCATGGGAGGCAATGAGTTTGCCTAAGGATGAGGTATAGATCGAGAAGAGGAGAGGGCCAAGAACAGAGAGTTATTACCTGGGAGACGGGGAGGGAAAAGCAGAGTGGCAGCAGGCTCCTCCAGTCAATGCAGCCCCAGTCCCCACATCCCCAAACACACCTTGCAGCTGCCCACAGGGCCCTTCCCTGGGAGTTATTACCTGGGGAAGGGGAGGGAAAAGCAGTGACAGCAGGCTCCTCCAGTCAATGCAGCCCCAGTCAATGCAGCCCCAGTCCCCTGTCCAAATGGACCCCAACCGTTAATATGGCATTGTGGTCCATTTGGATCCCAATGGGAAAACGCATTGGCACGGGGCCAAATGGACCCCAAGGTAGTTTTCAGAAACAGAAGACAAACAGTTAATGGTATGAGAGAGTCCTTTGAGAATATTGTCTACTGGGGTGCCGGTGACAATGTCCTAAAAGGACAAAGTTGAAGGGCAACTAACGACGTGCGTTTTGCACAAAATGTCCACCGGGGGTCCAAATAAACCCCAAATTCCTGGATGAGGTTTAAGTAGTTCAAAGAGTAGAGACCTTGGCTTTTCAAACATAGAGTTCATTAGATACTCTCACTGTAATTTTGAATCCATTGTAGAGGATTATTTTTTTTTTTTTAAATAAGTTATTTCTAAGTCTCTGTATACATGTAAATATTTTGTAGGGTTTTATTTTACTCTAGTTTTGCATGCAACATACAGACATGCACACAATGGCTGCAACCCCATGCCCCACGGATCGCAATGTGCCTGCAATGTGGACTCGCGTGGTTTGTGTGTGACTGTTCACGTGTGCATACACATGCAATCCACGGGGCATAACATTGAGCCCATTGAGTGTTTTCAGATGGATGAGTGTCTGCCCACCCCCAGAGCTGCTGCAGTGGTGCACCCCCATCTCCACTCACTCCAAGATCAGGTGGATCCAGTGGGTCCTCTGGCTTACAGTCTGTCTGTGTGGCATCCTCCACCCACACACAATCACTCACCATAGAGTTGTGGAAAATTTCCTGATGCTCTAGGCTGTCACTTACAACTCTATGGTGTTTTCTGGGACAACCACCAGTTGGAAGCAGGTCTGCACATCAGATGGACAGGTGCTCCACTTTGGTCCAGTGCCCCAGGATTGGCTGGCCCACGTCACATCTGGGGCATTTTGGAGTACCTCTGGCAGTGCTTCCCTAGAGCAGGCATAGCCTTCTTTGCTTCAACATCTGTCAGGCCACCTTTAGATTGATGGGTCACCCAGAGGTGAAGCAGACTGGCGCAGCTGGCACTGGGGAAGCCTGTCCATCTAAAAAACCCTCAAAGCATACATGCTCATGTATACACTGGAAGGTGAGCATGTAGTCACAATTGAGATGGTCCTGAATTTTTGCACACCATCAAGTTAAGAAGTTAGAATTCGAAGTGACTGAAAGCCAACAACCTGTGTCTCAGAGAGGCTGCATTCACTTGAGACACTTAGTATGTGAAAAAAAACCTCACTCCCCCCCCCCCTTTATTGTTTAATGTGTGAAAAGGGTGTGTTACAGGATACACCAGCTATAATGTTCATTAATTCCCAAAACGTTAAGCAGGAAAGCAAAGTTTAATAATTGGTCTAAATCCAACACATACACTTCTCATATGTGTGAAGAGAATAATCTACCTATCTGTCAGCCTAATTGCTGAAGGACAGGGTGGAGGTGATTTGACCCTGAGGGAATGAATCCCCCACTGCTTGACTGGTTGGAACAATGTGCTGTTGAGGAGAAAAACAAAAAATGCATAATAATGGGATACCTATTAGCAGCTACAGGAGAACCAGCAGCAACTTTTTAAGTAGGGGAGGGAACGTGGGGAAAAATTAAAATGCATAAATGCGAACTCATTCAATGAAGAGTACAGATGGGAGAAGAGCCCATGTGAATACAGCCAGATCACAGTTCCTCCTTCTCTTTCATGAGATTACCTGGCCAGTGAAAATCAGATGGGCTGAAGCCAATGAGACAGCAGGGCAGCACTTCTCACCATGCTTTGTTCCAAAAACTGAATTAACTATACAAGGAGGTGAAAAGAACAGAAAGACCTTACCCAGATCTGCTTACACAAGGAAAAATAAAATATAATGTCAAACCTTTATCTGTTTTTTTGTTTTTTTGTTTACAGGTTCTGTAGGTGTGATTGCTATCTTGCTTAGAACAGTTTTAGAGTGAGGTAGCTCCAATGCCTGAAATTAAGTTTACTTCTGTTTTGTGACAAGGTAAATGAATTAGCATCAGGCCCTGAGAACATATTTTTAGTAACTCTGTAGTTCTGTATGTTTTTGTTTACTACAGTCTTGACGCTCGGTTTTGACCCTGGAGCTGAAATAAATCTAACATTTGCACTAGAAACTGAGATGCATATACATAAACTCATATATATACAAAGTATTTAGTACCCTTCAGGGTTTTGAGATTGCAGTGTTATTTGTACTCCCCTTTGCAGAGAGCATCCTGCCAGCAATCATTTTATGGTCCTCCACTTCACTTTATCTGAGAAGAAGATGAAAGCAGACATGGCCTACCAGCACATCAGTGTACAAAATAATTTAAGATGTTGGTTTTCTGTAGCTTGGCAGCCTTTCTCCTTTTGAAACATATTATCTGTTATTCCAACATATGCTAAAAACTTTGCTTAACTAAAAAGTAGAAAATAAATCAATTCCTGACTAGCAAAAAAACCCCAGTAATTTGGTTCCTTCTTAGGTATTATGTTAAGTTACTTTACTACTTGTGACTGTTACCTAATTACTTAACTAGTCAGTTCTTACTCTTGTGGTTACAATACAAGATCACATGGAATTTTAAATACATGGGGAAATTACCATTGGACCAGCTGGCTATAAAGGCAGAAGCCCATACCACTCACTGGGTTGTTCTGGCAGATCAGGAGATTACCGCTTCGGACCACTATAACAAGTTTCTAATGGGAAACCCTGCCTACTGAGTTCCTGTTTGATCACTCCTAGAATAGCAACCACCTAGCAGGATCAGCAAGTCATTCAGAGCAATGCTTAGGCCTTGTGTTTGTGTTAGGGCTCTTTTAGATGAGGGGGTTGCCGTTGCGAGACCCACTCGGGTGATATTTCAAAATCCCACAAGGCGGGATTATACGAGATGGAAGTTGGGGATCACGCACATGGAAGGCAGTTGCGCATTATCTGCCAACCACGAATTAAATACCTCGATGAGTGAGGTATAATCCCGCCTTGCAGGATTTTGAAATGTCGCGTGATGGCAACCCGCTCACCTAAAAGGAGCATTAGCCTGTTTATCATCCTTGTCACCTGTCTCAAGCCTGCTATCCAACTCTGCTTCCAGCCAATCTGTTCACCTGTCCCAGAGTCTACTTGCTTGCCCACCTTCCCAATGCATTCCCAGACCTAAAGTCTCCAGTTCTTATGCATTTGTGCCTCTGATTACTCTGTTCATGGGAATTTGTATGTATTAACATAATCAAGTTCAAACCCAGATAAAGATACAAAGTATTTTGCCTTGTATATGCTGTCTGATTTGGCCAAAAAACCTCAATGACTTTTTACACACCTCGAATGATTCTTTAGTCATTGTTGACTTCAGCAGAACTGGTTTTGCTTCAATGGAATGTGTCACACTGTGAGGAGCAAATCAGGGGCTGTCACCAAGGTTTGGGTTTGGGGCCCTCACTCCCTTTAGAGGCTATCCCCCCGTTTGCCCACCAGGTCAGCCACAACCCAGTTGCCTGTGCCCGCATGGGTCCCCACGTGATCAGAAAACCTTCACTGCAATCAGGGAGCTTTCATAGGTCCACATCCCTAGCCAAGCCTCCCCTTGATCTCCCAGCCCAGCCGTAACACAGAGAACGTTCTCTGGCCACCTGTAGCTTGGAAGACTTTGCAGTGGGGTTGTCTTATATGAAAAAGGTTCGTCTAGGCTCTCACCTAGATAGAAGTACCCCCAAGTGAATTCCCCAAAGCCAAATAAAGACACAAGCATGCTAGACTTGATTATCAAACATATATTGAGTACATACAAGTATAAGGCTTTTGATCAGATAGTGCAAGGCTATAAATCAAACATAAAGTACACGCATTCTAAATCCACTGATATTCCCTGACTGTCTCTTACCCTAAGAGGTGCAATACAGGTCCATCAGATGCTGTCTTTGTCTGGAAGTTGAAGACCGGGTTCAAATCTTAGATCATGGCAAAGTTTGTAGTCCATAGTTGCAACAGCTCCTACTCTGAGATGTTCACTCGTTCAAGTCCCAGATGGAAGAGAGCTTTCTTGAAGAAGAACTTCCTTCTTCTTCCTTGTAGGAGGCCTCAGGTCATTTCCTGTGTCTCCTGGCTATTGTCATTGTAACAAGTCAGCCAGGCTGACCTGGCTGTTGCTAGGCAATAAACTGCCTACTTGTTATAACAAGGGGAATACCTCCCCCCACTCTGGCAACTGGATTCAGTATCTTGCTCCAACTGAGCTTACAATCTGTTAACCCTTTATTTACATTACACATATCCCCAAATTGTGTGTCATCTCCCCCCAAATGGGTGTGTTGCCCCCATGTCAGGGGCCCAATCCAAGGTGCATGCATGCACCATGTGCAGGTTGCACACACACATTTTCTAATCTTGGAACGTATACATTCTACACTTGGGGATGCACACACTGCATATATGCACTGTGCATGCACACATTTTAGATAAGCCCCCAGGTGAAAGATTTAACAAAAATATTACTTCTTTTGGAGTCATAATCTTTTTCTTTTTATTCACACTTAAATCTTCCCCCCATCCTACACTACTAATCTGCTCTCCATTATTTATTCCAGCAGTCTTTATGGCTTCAAATAACCTAAAAGTCTTGCCACTTATGACAGCTACAGAGAACCTTGGTCTCCCCCTGTTTGCTATTTAGTATTTCAGATACTTCAAATAACTAGTTTTTACACAGTGGTAAGATGATGATGGGTGAAAACAGACATGACGCTAACCACCTTTGGTGGTCATTTATGCATGTTCCAGGGCTTCATAGGGCACCGATACAGCCCTGCAACATGCATAAGTAACCACCAAGGGTGGTTAAAGGGTGGTTAGCGTCATGTCTGTTTTCACCCGATGTCTCTAACCATATTAATTTGGTTTTCTTAATTCAACACTCACACAGCAAAATCAATAGCAAATTTATGTTCAGTTTGCTATTTAGTTAGGCTGGGGTGGAGACTGTTACAATCTATCCAGTCACACGATCTCATAAAAACATAAGAAGTGACATACTCGGTCAGACCAATGGTACATTGAGTCCAGAACCTGTCTCTGACAGTGGCCAATCTCAGTTGCTTGAAGAAGTACCCAACAGAAGGACCTATGGGGAGATCCATTCCCTGCTGTTCATGCCCAGCTCCCGACAGTAAGAAGTTACATTCCCCAAACCTACCTGGCTAATAGCTGCTAATGGACCGATCCTCCAGAAACTTGTCCAACCCCTTCTTAAACCCAGTTATATTACTGGCCTTGACCATGTCTTCTGGCAAAAAATTCCAGAACTTAATTGTGCATTGACTGAAAAAATACTTCATTTGTTTTAAATTTGCTTCCTGTTAGTTTCATGGAGTGTCCTTTATTCCTAGTACTGTTTGAGAGGGTAAATAACAATTCCCTATTAACGGGCATTTTTAGACACTCGTTAAAGTTCTGTATGTTTCAATCTTCTGGGTTTACAAGTCCACAAGTAAGTTCCGGATTCATTTTTCACACACACCCTGCCCTGAGGCAATTCCTGGATGCATTCTTCACACAAACACTGCTCTGAGGCAGCCTAAAGTAGCTGCAGCTGTAAACATGACAGGCTGCCATGGAAACCAAGTGACCACAGCTGCCTGGAGCAAAGCCGTTTACCAAGAGAACCTTTTACACACAAAAGTCCTGGGACAAGTTCGACGCAGAAGTTCAAAGATCTGGATTTTTAAGATCTGGATGAGTGATTTAGACACAGAAAGTTATGGATGTTACAGCAAATATCCAGGAGAAATGTGTGTCTAAAAACACCAAACATGTTCCACACTGTTGGAGAAGCAGCTCCAGATGACATCAACCTTTTGCACCAACAAACCCTAATGACCGCTAGGGGCATTGGGAGTAGAGATAGTGAGTTAGTGTGTGTGTCACTTTAACCTTTCTGATCTCTGCTTCTAAGCCCTCCTTCCCCCTCTCAGGTGGGATGTGCCCAGAAAGCTCCTATTGGACTTCCTCCTACTTCCTGACCTTTCTCCATTCCTCTCTTCTCTCTCTGACTTTCAACATGACTGGCCACCATGCTGGTGGCAGCTATCTAGTGGGATCTAGGGTTAGGCCTTTCCTATCACAATGTATTTCTCAATAAAGTAGATTATTTTAATCTAGAAACCATCTCCAAGATGATGATTACTTCTAAGCTGTTGCTACTGAGAATTCGAACTATTTTCTTTTGTTGTGTGTAAACTCTGCTGATGCCTAGCCAGAGCTCCAACAGGTCCTGGCACAGTAGACAGTGAAACTTTGGTTTTTTTGTTTTTGACCACTAATAAAATTCCAACACACACCAATCATGATTTTATAAACTTCTATCATATTCCTTCTCAGTCTCTTCTCCAAGCTGAAGATCCCCAACCTATCCAGCCTCTCTTTATAAGGGAGCCATTCCATACCCCTTGTTTCCCTTCTCTGCACCTTTTCTATTTCAACAAAATCTTTATTGAGATGGGGTGACCAGAACTGCACACAATATTCAAAGTGGTTCACAACATAGATTTATATAAGACGTCTTAGACATAACAAAGATCAGGTGTCAAAACCCCTAAGCAGGTGTTTGGTCATTGTGTGTAAGCACAATAACAATCCAAACATCAATTTGGCCAACCGTTGAACACATGTTGTGAACACCAGTGCATCACAAGGACAGTTTGCATGTTTCAGCTGAACATGTGACCAATGTTGTGTCTAATGATCAGCACGGGGAATGAGGTGGCAGCTCTTGCATGCTGAGATTGTGTGGAAAGCAAAACACCGATTTGCCCCAAGAGGGGCTGTGTCTAAGCAGTGGCACATGGTGAACACAGGGCCAGCCAGTGTTCATATCAAGGTTTTTCCCTATGTGCATCTCCTGCCACACCCCAGGACAGGTCAAGGAGCCATCCATATGGACGGATGCACAGTCCTGCCCCACTCACCACTGCCAGGCCCACACATTATCTCACCCCCTGCCATGATGTAGATGGAAAGGAATAGCAAACTACACACATAACTCTGTGGTGCAAGCAGACCTCTCCAGGGTTGGCCTTAGGATTTGTGGGGGTCAGGGCAGGGGACAAATGTGGGGTCCTATTGTGCTGCCAGCGGCAAAGTTGCCGGTGGGCCTATGGACATTTCCCAACTCAAGGGGTGCTCCCCAGCTTGGTCTGGGAGTGCTACCTGGGCCCATCCCCAAGACCAGCTATTTGGGGATACCATCCATCGCTGCCAGGCAACTCACCGGCTCCTGGGGTCAGGTGGGTGCTGCAGCGGCAAATTGAATGTGCCACCACCATGCCTGCCTCCGGAAGTTGCCAGGGAGTGGGGGCCTCTGCTTCTCCCTCACTCCCACTGGCTCCCTCCACTGCCTAGCTGTCTCGGATTTGGCTGGAGTGAGAGAGGCAGAGACCTCGCCTCTCTCTCACTCCCTGGTCAAAACTGACAGTGCTGGGAGCTGGGGTTCCCGAGTTTGCCCCCCCCCCCAGGAGCGGGACCCAGGGAGGCCACCCCAAGCCGGCCCTGGATCTCTCCACAGGGTGAGGCTGCATGGGACCATCCTGATTGGAGTCAGCCCATTACCTCACATTGGCCCAGGTGGGGCAACAATAACCTATGCTGCATCACAGGCCTTCTCTAGTGGATGCATCATTTAGCAGCTGACTGACTGCCCCGGGGTGGAAGTGGGTGAACATCTGGCTGCCACCAGCCTTATGGTCAGCTGCATTGCAAGCTAATGTGAGCTAAACAGTCATCCAATGTCGGGTAACATCTCATGTGGTCTCACCCAATGTGGAGATGAGGGCATTTACACATGTGGCACTGGCCCAGCTTGCCCCAGTTTGGCCTGGGTGAGCCAGCATCATGGCGGTAGCTTTGCTCCAAGCATGCCAGGTGTGGACCTGGTGTAAACCCTGCCAGGGTGGTGGACAAACCGGAAATGTGGGTCCAGATCAAAGTAGCCCACATTAATCACCCAGCTGCTGCTCAGCTGGGCAAGAGCAGGCAAACTGGGTGGGAAGTTTGCTCTCATCTCTGGATCCTCCCAGCTTGAGGGTTTGCCATGGCACCCTGAAAACCATGGCTCCATGGTTTGGACTGAAAGATCTCCAAAAGGATGTTTTTAATTCAGGCGAATTTGGGTATCCTAATATACAAGATAGGAAAGAAGCTGGGAACAGTCAAATGGGAATCGGAACAGGAAAATATAAATTATTCCAAATTAATTGAAACAGTCACTTATAACAAACAGAATAAGAATAAAAAGAATATGTTTAAGTGTTTAAGATGGGAGAATTAGAGTGTTTGGCACTAAGGAAAAATACAGACATAATAGGCATCTCAGAAAGTCAGAAACCCAATAAAAATGGGGGACCTCAATTACTCTAATATGGACTGAGTTGATGTCTCCTCGGGGTGTGATGCAGAGGTAAAATTTGTAGATGCTATAAATTACTGTTTCTTGGAGCAGCTGGTCCTCCTGGAACCTAAGAGAGGAGAAGCAACTTTGGATCTACTCCTAAATGGAGCAGAGTACCTGGTGCAAGAGATAATGGTGGTGGAGTAGCATGGCAATAGTGATAATAATATAATTCCAGAATCAAAAAGCCTCTGGTTTACAAGAGGAGTTAAGGCTCTTTCAAATTCAATCATGCACTAAAAAGCATGGAAATTGCAAGTTAATGCTTCTGCCTTAACTTTTGTGCCACGTTAGCAATAAAGATATTGTACTGTCTCACATATTGTGCTCACTTACAACTTAGACTCCATGCACCGACACTTTGCCTTTCCACCCCAATCCTCTTCCTCTTTGCAGGTTGGGGGCAATACTGAAGCTGAGGACAGGAGGGCATAAGCTAGCCCCTCACCCCCTCCATTTCCTCTTCAAGAAAGAGAACTTAGGAGTTCTGGATCCCACCCCTTCTCCCCCTCTAATCTACTTGGTCCCAGACCTGTAAGAGAGAACTCCTCTCCTGGCTTCTAGCCTCTCTACCTCACTCTAATCCAGTAGTCTGCACTCCCTTCACAGGCAACTCAATAATCCTGGTTCCAAGCCTGTTCTCCTCCCCTCTGCTCTCAACCATGTAACAGAAAACCCAGGAGTCCTGGGTCCAACTCGCCCCTCTAACCCTGTAGCACCCACTCCTCTCACTGAGAACTCAAAAGATCTGGGAAATATAATGTTGGTCTCTATGTGTCATATGGAACAGAAGTGTGTGTGTGGAATGACAAAACACAAACAAACAAAAAACAGGAAATGAAATGGAATAACAGGGAGGGAGGCTATTGGAGGTCAAAGGATAGGGAGTCAGCTATGGTAAGTGGGTAAAATGATAGGACTGCTTCCTCAGATATCCAATCAGTCTTCTGAATCAGTTATTTTACTCAAAACCTTATTATCGTAACTATTTCTAATTCCACCTGTCATTCCACCCACTTACTTAATCCTGCACACTCTTTGTATTTCCCCCTGTCATTCCAACCATTCTACTTACTGCAATTGGTACCTTCCTCATCATTTCACACCATCTAGCCTTCCGTATGTACTCCCAAAGATGCAACTGTGTTGTATAATTTCACAATCAATTAATTGGATGTTTGAATTACAATGGTATTTATTTAGAAATTGGCATTGCTGTTGCCTCCACTCCTTCCAATGACCATTCCATTTTATTAATTTCAATGCATACCCAACTTAGTTTTAGTTAAACATTTGTATACGAATCTACCCAACTTCACCATGCTCTGGGAGGGCAGTGGAGACTAGTGAGTAATAGGGATGGTTGTGAGCCATTAGTCAGATATCCCATTCTCCCCAACTGAAATTAAAGGATAGAGGGACAGGAGGGGGTGAGGGGCCAGCTCACACTCTCCTATCCCCAGCTTCAGTGTTGCCCCCAACCTGCAAAGAGGAAGAGGATTGGGGTGGTAAGACAAAGGCAAAGTGTCGGTGCATGGAGCCTAAGTTGTAAGTGAGCACAATATGTGAGACTACAATGTCTTTATTGCTAACATGGCACAGAAGGTAAGGCAGGATCCTTAATTTGCAATTTCTGTGCTTTTTAGTGCATGATTGAATTTGCAAGAACAGTAACTCTTCTGTAAACCGGAGGTTTTTTGATTATGGAATATCCACGTTTTTTGTTAAATACAATACAATGGAGAAAATTTGTCCTGCTAGCACAGTAGAATGCTGAGAAGCATAACCACCATGGGATCAGGGCTTAGGGGAGGATAAGCTGGAAGAGTTGTTCACTTCATTTTAGAAAATTGTTACTTCCTTCAAATAGCAAGCAAGGTGAAGCTGGATTTTTACTGGTAGCTCCCTGTTTTACTAAGAATACAATTTGGCTTTGGTTTTAGCATTGCAAACTTCCAAAAACTGTTCTCTTTGATCTCTCTAGCTCATGGCTTGTACAGGAGTTTTCCACTCTACTATCCACTGTCAGAGCTCTTTTCTTTGTGCAACACTGGCCATTCTGCTTACTATAAGAACCTTTCCCTGTACAGGACACGCCTGGCTAGTCCACTCCCATACAGGGCTCCCTGTCTGTGCTGTGCCCATGTACAAGACTTTCCACCTGGCATAATGCTGCCGATCCTGCAGCTCTCCCCCTGTACAAAGCTCCCTCCCTCAGTTCACCTCTGTCCAGGGCACTCCTCCGGGACAATTATGGCCATTATTCTGCAGCTCTCTGTCTCTACAAGACTCCCCCACTTTACTCCCCCTTGGACAGGGCTCCCTTTCTTGCACTATGCTGCCCACTCTGCTGACCTTCCACTGTACTGGGTTTCATATTCTGTATCCCCAGTAAATCTGCTCCCTGTAAAGTGCTCCCCCTGTGCATGTCTTCCATCGTGGAAGCGATTTACAGAGGCTCTGCCCCTACTCTCATTCCTTAATGTCCCTCCCTCCTGTGTATACTCCCCCATAGGATTTTCGTCCTTGGGATGAGGCTCACTCTTAGAATCCACTCAAGAGGACTGCACTTTTCAGTCTGCCCCACAGGGCTGCTCTGCACAGGACCCCACCATCTCCCTGCCTCCCTCCTGCAGAACTCCCACTGTATCAGCCCAGAACACCCACTTACCCCTCATTCCTTAGTGTGGTTGGGAAATTCAGAGGAAGAAACACTGAAAAAAAGATTGATTTCATCTGCCTGTAGCCTCCTGCCCCTGTCTCCGAGATAAACCTCTACCCTCTTCCTGCACCTGGGACTATCCCAGGCAAACAGTTCTCTGGCCCCAGCCATGCTCCTCCACTGGGGCTCCTCCACTGGGCGACAGTCCAGACACACCTTGGTTTTGGAGGTGGAAGGGCTGTCACCATGCACTCTGTGGTTCTGAGAGGGTTTAGGGGGCAAGATCGGCCACCCCAAAGTCTCTGCGGTATTTGTTAGCTCTGTTGTTTAGCCATCTTGGCATCCCTTGCCCCCAAGTCAAGGCACCTGCTGTGCAGGATCAGATCAGAATGATCTTCAGCTCTCTCCCTTCCATGGCTTTACTCTCGTCCTCTCCTCACCAGATCAGCTCTAAACATAGCTGACCAGTCATTCACACTTCCCCCTGGGAGGTGCAGTTACTTTCTCTTTCCCTAGCACTGATAGACTCTAGCAAGCAGTGCCTTCTGGGAGTTGCAGTCGCCAGTATTCAAGACTGTTTGCTTTTAAACAGTCTCTGCATTACACATAGAATGTTCCCAAGCACTCCACACACAGGATGGTCTACATAGGCTAACACTGAATATTCAAGATGTTATAACTTAAAAGCTACTCACCAGATTTACAAAAAGTAAACCAGAAGGCACCCTCTGGCAGATTCCTTTAATTTTCTAAAAGGCTTACACCTCCTCCCAACCAACACAAAACCCCTTTAAGGATGGATGAATGCAGTTTGGAAGTTTGGAGTTCAGACCGAACTAGACCAGTTCGGTCAACCGAACCAAACTTCCGGATCGAACTCAATTTTCGAGCCGAACCAAACTGAATTTCTGAACTCGATTCTGTTTGCCCATCCCTATAAGACAATATTCCATTTAGATCAATGAAGTTTGAATTTCCGAACTTTGTTCGGAAGTTCGGACCGAACTCGAATACTTCGGTCAACTGAACCGAACCTCCGAACCAAGCTCGATTTTCAAACCAAACCGAATTTCCAAACTCGGTTCTGTTTGCCCATCCCTAAACGCCTTTACCCTGCTGACTTTTGCAAAAAAAACAGGTTTCAAAGTAATGTTCTCAAACTGCGATATCTCAGCTTTTTTCCAACTGATTTGACTGAAATATGGACAGCGTGAACCACGTACTCCACTGTTCCTTCACCACAAAGTTCACGATCCTAACTTTATTCATGTCAATTCTGTAATGAATAGAATGTTTGGGCTTTTTAATGAAGTGTGCAACATGCCTTAACTATAGAGTGGGTCCTGCTACTCTATAATCATATTTTGACACACTTTTATCCTCCACACTTACAGGAGGGGAAATTCTGAATAAAACGACCATAGTAACATATAACTTTAAAAAAAGAGAGCTATGCAAAAATGACGAAACTGGCTAGACAATGCTAACCCATGCCAGAACTATTCTTTGTAACTGATGAATTGGAGGAATTGTCAAAAATCAACATGACTCTGGAAGAGGTTCTAGAGAAAACTGATAAACTAAATAATAACAAATCACCAGAACCAGATTATATAGACCTCAGAGTTATGAAGGAACTCAAATATGAAACTGCAGACCTACTGCTGGTAATTTGTAACCTATTGCTAATATGTATCACTCTACCTGATGACTGGAGGGTAGTGAATGTAACGCCAATATTTAGAAAGGGCTCCAGATGTGATACTGGGTGTAAACTACAGACTAGTGAGACTGACATTGGTACTGGGCAAACTCAACTGACTGAAATAGTTGTTAAGAACAGAATTACTGTATATTTTGATAATCACAACATAATGGGGAGGAGTCAACATAAATTTAGCAAAATGAAATCGTGCCTCACTAATTTGTTGGAATTTTTTGAGGGTGTGATACGGATGAACCGTTCAATATAGTTTTTCTGGATTACTGGGCTATTTCAGAAAGCATTTGATAAGGCCTCTCATGAGAGACTCTTGAGGAAATGAAATAGTCATGGGATAGGAGGCAGTCTTCTATCATGGATTGGTAAACTGGTCAAAGGATAGGAAACAAAGGGTAGGACTAAATTGTCAGTTTTCACAACTGAGAGAAGTAAACAGTGGAATACTCCAGTGATCTATCTGTACTGGGACCAGCGTTGTTTAATATATTCATTAATCATCAGGAGTGAGGTGATGAATTCTGCTGATGGCACAAAGTTATTTCAGGTAGTTAAAACCCAAACGGACTGTGAGAAATTGCAAGAGGGTCTTGCGAGACTGGGTGACTGGACAGAAAAATGGCAGATGAAATTTAATGTTGACAAGTGCAAAGTGATGAACATGGGAAAAATAATCCAAATGTAGACAATGCTGGGTTCTAAATTAGGGGTTACCACTCGGGAAAAGCATCTTAGAGGTTACTGTGGACAATACATTGAAATCCTCAGCTCAATGTGCTGTAGCAGTCAAAAAAGCAAACAAGGTTAGGAATTATTCGAAAAGGAATATAGAATAAAACAGAAAATATCATAATGCCTCTCTATAAATCTATAGTGAGACCACACATTGAATATTGTTTGTAGTTCTGGTTGTGCCATCTCAAAAAAGGTATAGTAGAACTAGAAACGGTACAGAGAAGGGCAACAAAAATTATCAAGGGTATGGAACTCTTTCCATACAAAGAGAGGCTTGAGAGGTTAGGGCTCTTCAGCATGGAGAAGAGATTATTGGGAGGGGATAGTATAGAAATGTATAAAATCATGAGTGGAGTGGAACAAGTAAACAGGGAGCAGTTATTTGCCTTCTCAAATATTACTAGAACTAGGGGATGAAACTAACAGGCAACTGATTTAAAACAAATAAAAGAAAGTTGGTTTGGTTTTTTTTACTCAGCACACAGTTAACTTGTGAAATTTGTTGCCAGAGGATGTGATCAAGGCCAGTAGTATAGCTGGGTGTAAAAAAGGATTAGAAAGGTTCTTGGAAGGTAGGTCCATTAATGGCTATTAGCCAAGTAGGTTTGGGGGATGTAACCTCTGAGTGTTAGGTGTTGGAAGTGAACAACAGGGATTGGATCACTCCTTTATGACCTGTTGGGTACTTCTTCCAAGCAATTAAGTTTGGCCACTGTTGGAGACAGAATGTTGGACTTGATGGACCATTGGTCTGACCCAGTATGGCACTTCTTATGTTCTTATGTTGTTATTATTGGATCCCAAGTTCTAAAGTCAGTAGCCTTGTCCCTTGGGGAAAAGGCATGAATCTCCAAAAACAGGGAATGGTGCTAACAAATAACAACTTTATTCTGTTGGGAGATCAGACAGTTGCGAAATGACTGAGTCCCAGGAGACCAAAGCAGCTTACAGACAGTAAAGAGGTCCAAAGGTCTAGCCCCCTCTGACCAGATTATATACTGTAAACAACAAAGATGTTTGGTATTTCCAAATGGTTACCATCTACATATACGTTTAGTTTGTAATTTACTTCCTTCTGAGAGGATGATCTTGTTTTAATGAGCAATACACAAACAGTTCTTTGATTACATATTATTTCACACAATAATGTTGTCAAATCTTCGCTCCAAGGGAGGACACCGTGTCTGGTTGATATCTTGAACCTCCTCTTGTCTAATTCAGAAGGCAATGAGACAGAGCACAGAGCTGGGTCTCTTTATGATACTAGGCCGTCTGGCCCTTGTAACATTTGGTATGCTCTGGCCTATGTGGTATTTTAGGTTCCCTTTCCAGGGAAACTAGGAATGGGTCTTTTTTCTCAATAGTTTGTCTCAGTTTACAACTACAATTACAATAGGAACCTACTTCAGTTTCCATATTTGCTCTTGAATCAATACATTTCAGTAAACAACAGGCAATGCAAAGGTATGCATAATAAACTTGTAGTTATGTGTTTTCAAGGCCGTTATATTTTTTTTTCTCAAATGTGAAATAGCTATTAGAGGCATAACTCATGCAATGCTATCTTAATAATTGTTAAATATCAACATTTGCTTCTGTTACAACAAAGGTAATTCTGTTTTATGGATAGCATAACCTTGACTCTTTGTTGCCACAACATCATTATTATTATTATTAGATTTTGTGTGTGTAATCAGGCTTTAGCAAGTTTTCTCAGTAAACTTAAACTACTTATATGAACAGTATTGTTCATAACTTGTGTCAAATGATTCTTTCAAGACACAAAAATGTAAATGTTGATGATATAAATTCAAAGAAATAAAGGATTTTGATTATGCCAAAAAAATATTTTAAAATTTGCTATTTTTATAAGTTTTTAGAAACTTCAAAGTGGGAGAAATTCATTAGAATTTTGACATAATCACGGTTTAATATTCAAAAGGCAAATTTCCTAATGCTCACATTCAGAATTTTGAATCCTAAATGTCAACACTCGGTAATTTCAGATGTGATGATACCATGGTCAGTCACAGTGAACCTCAGTCAATCCCGTGGTGCAGCCAAAGAGCTGTGAAGTTCTGATCAGTGGCATCCAGATGTTCGCCACGGTCAACTACCCACAGGAGCAAAGCCAACCACGCTTCCGGAGGTCGGGACGGGACGATCTCTGGAAACGTGGTAAATGTTATTCCCACTGGGAAACCACCAAATGTAATGACTGAATGCCAGACACCAGGCAGAATCAGAATGAATGATCCCCAGCCATGGCGAGAGCATGCAGCGCTCTCAGACACAGACAGGGGAGGGAGATTTAAATGACACATAGCAGCAGGGAAACGTGGCCGGATGGAGCAAGATGGAAGGGAGAGGAGAGCGGAGGGTGAGCGAGGCAGGGGGAAGGAGTAAGAGGGGGAGTGGGAGGGGGTAGGGCACAGGGGGCTCTGTATGGACAATAAACATAAAGTGTAGCTACAACAACAGCTTTATTATCTGCTTCATGGTAACAGGAAGGGGTCAGGGGTTTGGATCGGCTTCAGGCTGGAGACAGGTGGGACCTGCAGTGGGGAGGCCACCACATGGCTGTGGGTGGGCACGCATGCCGGGAGGACTGGTGATGTGACCCACCTGTGCGGACGGGGTGGCGAGCCTGGGGCCGGGGGTGGCCCGTGGCAGCCCGCAGGCAGCCCCAGAGCCAGCCTCATGTGCTTAGGCCCGGGGCTCACAAGCTATAAGCCTTGCCAGGGAAGCACGGATCTCCTTAGCATAGCGGTATTCCCGAGGGTTCTCCGTGTTCACATAGAGTGGCATGGGTCCTGGTGACCTCTGGGGCATGAGGAATGCCAGGGCGGCCCCATCAGTGTCACAGATGTTGTGCAGGACACAGCAGGCACTGATCACGAGGGCCGAGGTCTCCACAGTGAAGTCCAGGCGGCCAGCAAGGCACCTCCAGCACTGCTTGAGGGCACCAAAGACCCTCTCGCCCATGGTCCTTGAGGTGCACAGCCGGGAGTTGTACAGTGCCTCCACAGGGTCCCTGGGGAGCGGGTATGCCTTCATAAGCCAGCAGAGGAGTGGGTAGGCCAGGTCCCCCAGGATGCAAGGGGGCATCAGCATCCCCTCGATCCTGCTCATCTCCATGTCTGCAAAGTCCCCCCAGTACATCTGGGCATAGAGGGGGGAGATGGCGAGGATCCAGGCATCGTGGCTGCGACCGAAGTGGCTGGTAAAGATGTCAGTGAACAGACCCCGGTGGTCCACAACTGCCTGGACTGGCAAGGAATGGTACCTGTACCTGTTGATGTACTCTCCAGCATCCCCGTTTGGGGGGCCAGAGGATGTGAGTACCATCCACAGCCCCCAGACAGTTGGGAAACCCTCCAGCCCCAAAGCCTGCCACCATGACCTCCTGGTCCACCAACTGGATCACTCGGTCCAGTAGTATGACCTCCATGGCCTTGCAGAAGACCTGGAGGATCCCCGTGATGGTCCTCACTCCCACACTGAAGTGCAGAGGCATAGACCAGCAGGAATCTGGTGTTGCCAGTGCCCAGACCTCTATGGCCATGCACTGGACCACTGGTATGGGGGCATGCATGGGGGTGGGCAGCTACTCCAGCCAGGGCTCAACCAGTTCTGCGAGCTGCAATAGGGACCGCCTGTCCACGCGGTACTGTGCCCTCCACACTGCATCATCCCACCATGCCAGGGCCTCGGCCCACCATTCCTGTGCCTGGTGCATTACCCAAAGCCATCTGTATGTGGGCATGGTGAGCTGTACCACGCTCTCCATGGCCGCCCGGTGCCAGTTGTGTTGGCCAGCTGCCTCTTGGAGGATAGCTGAGTGGCTGAGGGCAAAGCACATGGCCTGTTGGTACACCCCAGAAACCCGCAGGGCCATGAGCCTGGCCTGGGAGCACCTGCACCCGTGTAGGGCATGCCGGGCAGTCACAGGGGGCCTGTCAAGGCACCCCCTGATGTGGGCGGCCAGGTGGAGTAGCTCGGTGGCAAGCCGCAGGAGGCTTGTGTGCTGCCGGTGCCACTCCATGGTTAGGTCCCGGAACATGCGGCCCTCTGGCCTGCGTCTATAGTGGAGAGTGTCCATGGTGCGGCTGGTGCCCGGCACTCCTGCCCGTGTCTTCCCCAGCTCCGTGCCCACCTGCGCACCTGTGGGGCAGGCCCCAGCACGCAGTTATTGGCTGCCCTCGCCTGGCCACCCCACCACCAGCTGTACGGGGCTGCTCAGCTTTGACGGTGGGGGCTTCCCTGGGCTCCTCATGCTGGTTGAGCTCGCCTGCCAGCCAGTGCGTACCTGAAAATCGCACCCTTCCCCTGGGTGCACCTGCACTCCCATCAGTGCATTCTGCAGCTGGTTGCCTGTTGTCATCACCTCCCTGCTATCAGTGCTTGCTGGACATTCTGTGCGCTCAGTTCCTGCAGCTGTGCTGGATCTGTTCCCTATGCATTGCTCGCTAGCCATCCCATGTTGCGGCCTGCGACCTTATTGCGTGTCCTTGGAGCTCCCCTGCTTCCCTCCCCAGCTCACATGGGATCATGGGGCCCCTCTTTCCTTGCTTCTCAGATCCTCTGCCCACTGGATCATGGCGGCAGTGCTGCCCCGGGGCTCCCGCAATCCGGATCACCTGGCGCCCCCCATAGCTGGACCTTCCGGGAGACCATGGCCCTAGGTGACCTGTGGCATTCCCTGGCCATGCAACTGCTCCTGTGCTGCCTGGATACCCTCTCTGGTGCCTATGTGAGTCTGAACTCCGGCCTTCAGTGCTTTGATTATGAGGTGAGTGGTAGTGCATGCCAGCTCCATGTGGAGGTGCTTGGCCTCTGTTCCTTTCCTGATGGGTGCATTCCGGAGATGAGGTGCTCGCATGTGTCATGGTCTGTGGCAGAGACCGTTTCCAGCCTCTTGGTCTGTGGCCTGGCCGGGTTCACTACTGTCTGGAGGAGGGGGCCCTGCCCTGGACGTTTCCTTCTTTTGCTGCATCCTCGGGGCCTGTGGCTACTAGTGGTCAAGTGGGGTGGAGTATTACCACCTGTTGGAGCTCGGGCACCTGCCATGGCCCCCTGCTGCTGACTATACCATGTCGGAGTCCACCGGACTGGAGCTGGCGGCGCTGGCTGCTGTGTGGTCCCATGCTGATGTTCAGGTGGGGCTCGCTGGGCCGGATCCATTTGAGACCTACTACCTCATTGCCCACCACATGGTGGGGCTGGGCTAACTCCAGGGCATGCTTCAGTGTCCCCACTATATGCATCTGGTGGGCTAACCGGTCCCAGCCCCCTTTGTGACTCCCTGAAGCTGGCTGTGAGGCCCTCTGTGTCTTCGGTGTGATGGATGACAGCCCCACCATGTGCTCCCTGCACCTCCCTGCTGGCTCAGGGCACTGGCCACTCACTCCGAGCCATTCCAGCCTCACAGATGTTCTGGCTGGTTTGCTTGCCTCCATTCCACTCACCTGTGTCGCTGTGCCCCTTCCATGGGCACCCCATCCTTTGCTGTCTGTGATGTTCCTTTCCTTTCCATGCCCGCCCCCCCCCATTTGGCTGATTCCTGCTGCCTGACACAGCTACTGGCTCTCCCCATGGTGTACTCCTCCCTTGCACAGCTGCCCGCTCACCTGTGTCTGTGCCCTTCCCCCCAGCCCCCGGGTGCCTCCTTGACTGTGCGGGACTTGGGGCCACTGGACAGCACCTGCCACTTTCTCGGGGGGGGGGTGCATGTGCTTTCCACAGGCTCCTGCTCACATCCATCCCCAGCTGTGCTTCTGCATCAGTGAGGGGGATCCTTGCCATCTGGACCTGCCTTGGGCTGCTCCGGTGCCATCCCCGGCTTGTTTGCCCTCCCCCTATGACCCTGTTCTGTCCCTGTGGGGACCCCTGTGACTTGGGCTGTCTGTGTTGCTGTTGGGTGGCCCATGCTCCCTGTACTGCTGTGGGGTTCTGGGTTCCTTTCGTCATGTCCTGGACTGTTCCCAGCTCGGTCCCATCTGCTGCCTTGGCCTGGGGATCCCCGCCCCCCCATGTCCATTGTGTTGTGTGTGTTGACCTTCCCTGTGTGTTTCCCCCCCCCCCGCTTCCTCCCTTTCCCNAGCTCGGTCCCATCTGCTGCCTTGGCCTGGGGATCCCCGCCCCCCCATTGTCCATTGTGTTGTGTGTGTTGACCTTCCCTGTGTGTTTCCCCCCCCCCGCTTCCTCCCTTTCCCATTCGGGTGTGCATGCGCCCGTGGGTGTGGGTGTGCTCTGTGTTCTGCTGTGTCTGTGGCTTCCCTGTGCCTGTTGTGTGTGCCGCCTCTGCAGCTCTTCTCCCTCCTCCCCCTCCCTTCCTGTTTCCCTTGTGTGGGCATTAACTTTTGGCACTTGTGGCTTCTTTTGCCCTTAGTTGGCCATGTCTACCTCCCGCCCCACCCTGGTGTCTTCTGGGTGTTCTGACCATGGTCCAGAATCAGCGAAATGTCTGTTGCACTGCCCTGGGCTGTGGTCCAGAAAGACGTTTCCTTTCTATGGACCTGCTCCCGTCACGTCTGTTCTGGGCTTTCCTGAACCACGGGAGGGAGTTAGCCGGCTCGCCACAGTTGGGGTTCCACTGTGGTGACCCAGGAGCACGTAACATCTGAAAATACCCACTGAGAATAAAATAGATTTCAATAATTATTTCAGTAGATAAAACAATAATGTTTCCCATGGAAATATTTAGAGCTGTACCAAATATTTATTTTATTTATTTATTTTACAAATTTCTACCCCGCCCCTCCTGCAACGCAGCTCGGGGCGGCTTCCATCATTAAAACCATAAAATACAATAAAATAAGTCCAATAGTACTTCCGTATACTTGGGCTGAATTCTGAAGTTCCATGTAATCGGCCTGACTACTTGGCAGCCCTTCGGTACTGTTTCTGAAGTTATAGAATTCGGACTCAGATTTCTAAACCTTGGAAAACTTTGGAACTATTCGACACCAGATAAGCCCCTCAGCAGGCGTTGCTATGTGCAGTAGCTAAAGCTGTTTAATTGCCTAGCCAATCAGGATACACAATAACACATCCACCCCTTCCTCCCCCTTAATTGCCTAACCAATCAGGGTGCACACAACACATGCAGCCCTTCTTCCCCTCCTCCCTCGACACCATATTAACCAGAAAGAAACTGGAAAGTATTTCCCCAGAGCCCTGGTTGGTCACACCTTGGCAAAGTTCTTGAACCCATAGCCAAAGCACTGTCTATAAAAGCAGGCTAGCAAGAGCAGGACAATTGCTCCAGAAGACAACCCCACAACAGTGCAACTGCATGCAGAAATAAAAGCAACAGCAACAGTAGTGTACCCATAGCATGGCGCACCATCAGCAGAGTGCACCCACCTTAATCATTATGCCAACCAAGGAGTGCATGAAAATGCAGGCTAGCAAGAATGGGACATTCTCTCAAGAAGAATACAACAACCCCACAAAACACTGTGCAACTGCATGGAGAAATGAATCCCATCAAATCCCAGCAAGCCCAGCAGTCACAAAATTAAGAAACCAGTAGAAGTGTGCACCAGGGGCCCATGTTGTTTTCATTTTCATTTTTGTTATTTAAATCTGTTGTTTTCGTTTTCATAAATATCAAATTATCATTTTTGGTTTTGCTTTTGTTTTCTTTTTCCATTGGTTTCAATGGGAAAAACACTTTCAGCTGTAATGTTTTTGTTACAGGTCAGCTGTAACGTTTTAGATGAAGGAATCCAATGTTATAAGCAGTCGAATTATATTATTTTGCAAAAATCTACATATACATTCTTAGCTGTAACTTCTTTGGCTCATAATTAATGTAGATGAAATTTGGAAAGTCTATGCCCCTTTCCATATTTACTATCTCTGCCAAATTTCAGAAATATTGGATAAAGGGTTTTGGTGATATAAGCAATTAACTTATAAATGTATGTCTGACTGTACCATCTTTGTAGTCCAAAAAGTGCATGTGAAATTTGGCAGGGCTGTATATCACAGTTTCGCGATCATCTCTGCCAAATATCAGAAAGATGTAACAATTGGTCTCAATTCTATATGCCTGCACAGCATATGGAGAGCAGGAGCCTATGCCAGGGATTCTCTTAGTGTCACTGTGGTATAAGATCGGTTTGTGATGCCAATTGGNCTGTATCTCACGCCTTCAGGATCATCTCTGCCAAATATCAGAAAGCTGTGATAAAGGGATCCAGTTCTATATGCCTGCACAGCATATACAGAGAATGAGCCTATGCCAGGGATTCTCTTACATGTCACGGTGGTATAAGATCGGTTTGTGATGCCAATTGGCCAGCAGAAATGTCAACCAAATATCCTCATTCTGTTCTGTGACCATCCCAACATCTCTCCTCCACTTGTTACTGGGAAGTCAGAAGCATCTGTTTAGGAAAGAATCAAAATAGATTCTCTTATGTCCTCTGTCACAGGACTACAGGATGTGATTGTGAAGATAATTGGCCGGTCTGGATGCATAAACTATCTCCTGATTGCTGTGATGCTATCCCTAAAGTCCTAGTTATGTCCCTTCTATGCCCGCCTGAGGGTTACCCCCTATGCCCGCCTCAAAGCCACTACCGATTGGTCCTGTAAAGCTGGAAGCATGCAGTAATTGGCCAGTGAATGTGTCTGTCAGTCTTTTGGGTTGATCCATATCCTCCCTCCTACAGCCTCCCTCTCCCTGCCAGGCCAGGTGCCTGCCTCTGACTGGCACTGCATGTGCTGCTATTTATCTGAATAATGGTCTTCAAGGGGACAACGTCAATAGCTTATAAAATTGGTTGCCTTTATCAAATTGTCCTGTAGTTTGGCAGAGATGACAGGGAAGGTATGTGATACATTCCTGCAAAATGTCCTTTAAACAGGATGGAATATAAAAATGTTACAGCTGGAAATGTATTCTCAAGTTAATGTCTTATACCATCATTTTCATTATTGCAAGAACGATAATGAAAATGACTATTTTTGTTATCGTTATTATAATAACAATAATGACAGGCACACCACTAGAAACCAGACATTCACATCCTACCACCCCAGGGACACCCTCTTGGCATGGCATTGGTTCTGTGGTACTGGAAACTTGAACAGACCAGGCAAAGGGAAGTGGAGCCAGGCAGAGAGATCCCTCTGGCCTCATGGTGGCAAGTGCCAACCAAGCAGCACGCAAAACAAGAAGCAATGTGACGCCCAATTATTATTATCTATTTTTTTTAAAGAATGCCATGGTAAAAGTAACTCTCATCCCACAGCGTTGTCACTATGGACAGGACAGGCCAAACCATACCATTCCCAGGGCCAGGCACCCCTTCCCCCCTACTTACAAATCCTGCACTGTAGCACACAGCTAAATTCACCAAAGAGAATGGAGGGGAGGAGATTCCCCTCCCCCCATTTTTATGCTGGTTATGTTTTAAAGTGTTTTAAATTGTTTTATATTATGTGCATATTTTTTATTGTTTTTAGCTGCTCCGGGCCACCTGTGATGGGAGGAGCGGAATATAAGTTTTGAAAAGCAATAAATAATTTTTATTTTTTTTAAAATGGCTGCAGCCACATTTTTTTTGCTCTGCTAGTCAATCAAAAGCTTGCCATCTGGCTTGGCCAGCCAATCAAAACTTGCTGTCTACCATCACTCAACTTTCACCTCCCATACCCCCTCCTACCAAATATGGCACTAACTTTCATTTCCAGAAGAAGCTCAACTGTCCATCAGCCCGCCACGCGTGCAGCAGATTCCAAAGTTTCCCAGGTTTTCAGAAATGTTCCCAAGAATGGCCTTGGTCCTCAGAACTTCAGACTTTCAGAACCGAATACTGTAATCTTCACCAAATTCCAAAGTTTTCCCAAGGCCGAGTTACAGCAGTATAAATATTGGAAAGGTACACTGTGGGAAATATGGGGAAAGTTCACTGTCAATAGTAAGTAAATGGAATGAAATTTCAAAGTTTTGGATTTGAGAGAGACTTAATTTTGAAATTTTGACACACCATGAAAGATTTATGGTATTTTACAAAAATGGAAGTTTGAACTTCCTTTTTAAAAAATGGCTTTTGATCAGGTCTAATATAATGAATAATCATAATCTCTCACCTCTCATTCCTCTCTGCAATGTTTACTGTTCTTCACTAAAGCTGCACAAAACGTCTAATCAAAATAATACACCAATTATAGTAAGTGAATCAATTTAGAGAGGACTTTTTTGAGGGGGCAAGCTTTATTGATATTCAGACTTTACTATATCAGCTTTATTTTTGTGAATTTAGTTTCATCTAACATTTATTGGAACAAGAAGCTCCAGGTGAGGACTGCAGCTGGTAGTGGTGGTGTTGATGAATGAGCTCTGTTTGATCACGGACAAAGATATTGTGTTTCTGAGCTACTCTACACTCTTTGGTATCACAGACAAATGGAATCTTGCTGCCAATATATGTGTTCCTCAACTAGAGCTTCTTGTTCGAATTGAGGAGTGTTAGATGATGCTAAATCTTATTTGGATTCACAAAATGAAGTTGATATGTATATAGTTTGCTGGAACCAACTGCTGGGACTAGAAGGGAGGAGTCTTCCATGCTATTACCAACTGAGCTAAAGTGGGCCTGATTGTCTCATATAGGCTTTGTCTGTGAGCTCTTCTCTAGGTAACTTAATATCTGCATTTTGTCGGAGCCATCCTCTGAGGGTAGTGAGTGAAGGATGATGCAAAAGGGTGCTGGTTATTTTGCAGTGATCTGGGCCTGCATTTCTACCTAGATGGAGTCATAACATCTGACACCACACAGCTGAATACCATCCTTGCCACTTCCAACTTCCCTTTCCCATCATGCCTTCAGCTATTCCCTTTCTCCCACCCGCTGCCATAAGTCTCCATTCTCCCTCTATGTACCTCACTTCCCTTCTACCCCCTCAACTGTTCCTCTGCCAACTCCTCTCTTGACATGTCTTCTCTCATCTGGTCCCTCTAAATAACCTCTAGCCCACCTCCACCAAGCCTTCTGATTCCCATCCACCCTCTCCCCACCACTCTTCAACCCCCAGTCCTATCTCTTGCTCTCATCATACCCCCTCCAAACCTCATTTCCATCCTGTCTTTCCCTCTGACAGCTCCACTTCTCTTGCTCTCTTTGAAATTGCCACCCCTCCATTAAGAAAGCACCTTTTATTCATGATCTCTTCTTCTCTTACTCCACCCAGCTTCTAAACCTTACTGAGACCTGGACTCCCCCATGCGACACTGACTCCTGCTGCCCTCTCCCTTCAGAGGCCCAACCTTTACCCACTCACCCCACTCTGAAGGTCATGATAATGGCCTGCTCCTCTCTAAACCCTGCCATTTCCACTCTCTTATTGCTCCTACCCTCTCTCTCCTTCTCCACCTTTGAAGCTTGCTCCATAGGCCTCCACTTCCTGTTCCACCTCCATATTGCTATCATTTCCGAACCCCCATGTCCACTCTCCTCCTTCCTCTCAGATTTTGACACCTGGCACACTTTTTTCCTCTCAGCCAATATTCCCACATCCATACAACTACTAGGGGTGGGAATTCCGGTTCCCCCGATATCCGATACTGCTGGTATTTTGCTGTACCGGTGGTATTAGATTAACCCAATAAACTGGGGTACTGGTACCAGTTCCCTGTGTTGGATTTTTTTACATTGCGGCCATTTGAAATGAAACCCGGAAGTTCCCCAGAAGGCCTAGTGAAGCGCTGAAGCCACTGTCTCAGCGCTGAAGCCGGGCTCGTGCCGTGCTGCTGCCGCCGCTGCCACCGCCCAGAGGGCAAGTAAGGCAATCCCTGGGTGGGGGGGTAGGGTGATCCCTGGGGTGGGGTGTTTTAAACCACCCCCACCCCAGGGATCACCCTAGTACCTGCTGGTGCGGGCTCCAGGTCACTGCCGCCGCCGCCGCAGCAGCCCGTAGCCTGCACTAGCAGGGACTTCGGGTAAAAAAAATAAATTTAAAAAAACCCAGGCTGGGCAGGGTGGGTGGGGGGTGTACCCCCTTCCACCCACGCAGCCTGGGATGGGGAGGTAGTGGGGTTTGTTTTTTCATTGATTTCAATGGGGACAGTTCCCAATTGAAATCAATGGGGAAAAAGCGGTACCGGTATACCGGATTTAATCTGGTAAAACAATTTTTTGCAAACTGGTAACTGGTAAAACCGGTATCCGTTTTTTTGCCCCAAGTCCCACCCCTAACAGTTACTCCTTCCTTTCTCCAACTTCTTAATTTAATCTCCATCTCTAGTCTCACTGCCCTACACACCATGATGGCCACTCCCTTGACCTTATATACTCCAAAAGCTGCTCCATCTCAGACCACCATTTTGCTTCATTGCAGATCTCCCACTCCCCTCCTTCCTCTCGCCCAACATCTTTCATCTTCTGTGACTTTCAATCCATTAACCCTTTGGACTATGCTTCTTCTCTCTCCCCCTTCTCTCACCAGTCCCCTCTGCCACCTGTCCTGACTCTGCTGTCTCTGCCTTCAACACATCTCTCTCCTGCATCGTAGACTCTATTTCTCCACTTTAAGTTTATCCCTCTGCCCTCAGCTCTGCAATTTTCCGTGCACTACATTGCCACCCACATTGAATCTCATTCTCATAATCCCAACCAACTCTTCTCCCCCTTCAACTCCCTTCTCAGCCTTGCCCTCCAATTCCTTCTTCTCTCACTGCACCGTATATCTCATTTTTCCTCAACAAGACTGATAAAATTCACCTTGTTGTTGCCTCCTAGTCCTATTTCTCTCCATCCCCATTTGCTTCCCTCCCTCTCCTTCCCTCCTATCCTACTTGCCATCAGCTTCCCTTGATGAGATCACCTCTCTGCTCTCCACAGCCAACCTCTCTACCTGCTTCCTTGACCATATTCCCTTTTGCCTCCTGACTTCTATTACCCCCACTGTCTCACCATCTCTGCTACACATCATGTATCTCTCTCTTTCTACTGGATCTTTTCAAGCACACCACTGTCTCTTCCTCCCCTATCCTAAAGAAGCCAACCCTTGATCCCTCCAGCTCCTCCAATTACCATCCCATTTCTCTCCTACCCTTTGCCTCAAAACCTGTGAACTGTGCTGTCTACACTCATTATCTTGACTTCCTATCCATCAACTCCTCCCTTGACCCCCTTCAGTCTCACTTCCATCCTTTCCACTGTTCTAAGACTGCTTTTGATAAAATCACCAACAACCTTGTCTTAGGCAAGTTGAATGACCTCTACTCTATTTTGTCCTGCTTCATTTCCCTACTGCTTTTGACACTGCTAACCCACCATCCTCCTTGATTTGATTTGCTCCCTTGATTTCCAGGGTCCAGTCCTTGACTAGTTCTCTTCCTACCTCTCTAACCTCTCCTTTAATGTATCTCTTGCTGGTACCTCCACTATGTCACTTCCCCTCTCAGTTGGAGTTCCCCAAGAAAGACTGTCCTCGGCCCACTTCTCTTCTCTCTCTACACCCTGTCCCTGGCCAAACTCACTGAATCTCATGGCTTCCAATATCATCTGTATGCTGAACTGCCTCTCTGTCATCTCTGCTTGAATGTCTTACCATCAGCTCAAACTTAATATGACCAAAACTGAACTCCACATCTCCCCCACCCTTCTCTCTTACTCCTCAATTTACATTGATGGGGTCACAATTGAGCCTGTCCCTCAGGCACATAGTCTGGGGTTCATCTTTGACTACTCCCTCTCCTTTAAACCTCAGATCCAATCTGTAGCTAAATGTAGTTGTCTTTTCGTGCACAACATCACTAAGATTCAGCCTTACTTTCTCCACTGCTAAAACCCTATTTCATGTTCTGGTCATCTTTCACCTTATGACAACTCCAGCCTCCTCCTTACTGGCCTTCCCCACTCTTACCTTACCCACCTCACTTCTGTTCAAAACCCTGCTGCCAAGGTCCTCCACCGCACCTTCCACTTTGATCATGTGCAGCCCCTTCTGTCCCCGCTCCACTGGCTCCCGCTAAATGAACACATTCAGCACAAGATGAAACTCCTTGTCCTTATCTGCAAGACTTGTCATAGCCTTAGTTCCCTGTCTCTCTGCACTTATTTCCCACTGCACTCTTGTCCAATAGATCCATTCCTTCTCTGACAACACACTCACCTGCTCACAACTCCCCTGTTCCTTAAACCTACTTGCTAGGGCTGAAACAAGATTATGCAAAAACGGGAATTCCTGTTAAAATCTCAGTTCCTGATACCATCTCAGTCAAATCAAGAACCTCTCGGTACTCAACAATGTCTTGACTAACATTTTGTTTCTCAGCTTACTGACTTTCTCCTCACCAGGCTCCCATTTACCACTTTATCATCAATTTCAAATCCTGAGAGGTAATGTCGATGAAATACCATATTTCCCTTGTACTTCCTAGTCACTCACTGACTGATAAGCAGATTCCTTTACAAATCTGAAATCCAGTTGCAGATTGTTCAATCAAAGGGAACAACATGCAGTTCTGATTGGAGGCACTGGAATGGTGACACTGTTTTTTTTTGTTTTTTTTAATTGAAACATTTGTTTGGTCAGGCATGGGGTGCGGAGAAGGGGCTGAACATGAGGGCTATTCACACAGTGATTGGCTCAGAAATGTGGAAACAACAAACCCAGAAGTAAAATGGTACCGTTGGTAATTTGGTAAGTAGTAAATGAATGATACATAGTACACAGTAAATGGAAAGTTGGTAAATCAGGACAGTATCTCATAGTATTGTAAGAATCAAGAAATTGTATTGGTATCAGGAAATCAGCAATTCGATTTCAGTTATTCACGAGTAAAAATTTAGCTATTCCTTTCAGCTCTAGGATTCTTCCCTTCTCCCTTGCTGATCCCCACCTTGTTGCTCCCCCCATAACTGGAACTCTCTCTCCAAATACAATTACTCTGCTTTCTCCTTCCAAATCCCTACTGAAAATCTACCTCTTCCATTCAGCTTCCGCTCCCTCATCTTCCTCTTTGTCCCCTTCCTTATTTACCCAAGGTTCCCTTCTCCTGTGTAAATAAGCTCAGTACCTGCACCTGCAACCACTTGCCTTCATGGATTTATCCCCGTCTCTCCCTCTGTTCTCCCCACTCTTTGGGTGATTTCAGATGTAACGAATCTAAGATTCACCACGCCTGAACCACACTCAAACACGGCCCGTGTTTGACTGTGGTGAATGACTGTTTGCTACCCACCAAATGTTCACCACAGTCAAACGTGGAACGCGTTTGCATTCACCACACTTCTGGACCCGAAGATGCGAGCGGGTCCAGAAGTGTGGTGAATGGCCACCACGGCAGGGGTGAATGAAACGTAACTTCTTTTCACTCACCCCTGCTGGTGGTGGAATCCATCCCCCCCCCCCAAACGCAGTGGCAAGTGCGGCTGGATTGGCCACCCTCGCTGCCTGTCTGGTGGGCCATTGTGCAACGAAGGGGGTGGGGCCGTGCGGCAGCACGCTGTGCCACCCAGCCCACCCCTTCTGGGAGCCGTGGTTCCCCATCAGACGTTACGCTGGGCCCCATTCACCACGGGCCGTGGTTCGCCGGTCCCCGTAGCCCGGGGTGGAGTGACGCATGTCTGTTGGCACGCTCCTTCACCCCAGGCCATGGTCCGAACCACCCCACGGCCCATGGTGAATGGGACCTGGCGTAACGTCTGAAATCACCCTCTGTCTCCCTTCCCTTGTCTCTCCTAGATTGTAAGCCCCTTGGGGAAGGGATCCTGTCTATATTTAACAATTGTGAAATGTCAGGTATGCTCCCTCTACAAGGCCATTCATCTCCCCAATCCTTTTTAATACTTTCATCTTTTAAAATGCAATTGTAAACAACATTTTAAAGAAGCACCAACCCTCAGCTGTATAGTAGAGAACTACTACTGTGTTGGCTGAGGCTAATGTCTGGAAAGAATGAGGTGATGTGGGTTCAGAATGGAATCCCATCAGAGAATTCACCACTTTAAAAACATTGTCCTTTAAGATGAGTGCACATTGTGTGGTTGAAGAAAGGGTTTTGATTGGTCCAGGTACTCTTGTTAAAATTGGGGATTTCAGCTTTCTTCTTTTTTTAAAAAAAAAAGTAAGTTTCTATCCCCTCATGATTGTGGGAAAAAGTTTGACTGTGATGAGATCTAGAAGTTCAGAAACCAGAAAGGTAATAAAGAACCACAGATAGTATTCATTTGTGATTTTCAAGCCAATTTCACGATTTTAAAAGCCTAACTCGTGGGGTTTTCAACATTTGGGGTTGACGATCCCAAGCTCATGCTTGGCTATAAATACACCTTGCAGGCATCAGATTTTGTTCAAAGGATTAATCCTGTACTCAGTCTTTGTTCTACCTGAAATATTATGCAGATGACACCAAGCTGCTGTATTATACCCTCCCTTCTGCAAACCCCCTAGACCAGCAATGTCAAGTGTGTAGTCTTAGAATTTGTGGGACCCAGGGCAAAGCTGGTGATCCCAATTCCTCCCCAGTGGCCTTACCCCTTTGGAGGCACTTTGAGGGGGGAGAGGGGGTTCGGATAAAACTGAAAGTACCTGAAAATGGCCATTTTGGATTAATCCAAAATTTCTGTTCATTTTCGGTTTCGGTACTATTGGATCTTTTGCATTGATTTTTTGTACCAGATTTTTAACATTGTGGTTTGTCCCCGATTGAAAAACCGCAATGTTAAAAATCCGGTACAAAAATCAATGCAAAAGATCTGATAGTACTGAAACAGAAAAAGAACCAAAATACATGAGAACTGAAACCGAAATTGACCAAAATGGAAATTTTGCCCAGAGTCCCATCCCTAGTGTATATAATTTGAAAAGGATACTCAACCTTAGACCAACTTTTTACCCTACAATATCTTAGACAAATACACCAAAGTCATCAAAACTTCTTTATTTATTGCTTTTATAGACCTTTCGTCAGCATTCGATTCTATAAATAGGGAACTTCTATGGCAGAAGTTCCATGGCAGAAATTTCATGATCTGGGCATTGATCCTCCACTACTGAAATAATTAATTGCATATCATAAGGATACCTGTGTAAGAGTTGGCTTAAACGGAGAAACTACTCCAAAGTTTCCTGTTCAGAAGGCGGGTGAGACAGGGTTGTATATTGGCACACAATTTGTTCAACCTTTATGTTAATGATATTAATAATAATAATCATTATTATTTATTTACAGCATTCAGCCGAATATGATATTATCGTCAATATGCAAAATATGGATTACCACCACTACCACCCAACTACTATCTACAACGGTGGAAATCCTAATGTATGCTGACGATGCTGCTTTGATTTCCAGATCACCCACTGGACTATATAGGGCTATGTCCTAGTTTGCCCAGTTATGTAAAATCAGTAAATTGTCCATGAACTATGCAAAAACAAAGATCATTTTCTGGGGTAAACAGCACATGAGGTATGCTTGGCATATTGACAATCATAATATTGACATTGTTAAAAGCTACAGATATTTGGGGCTAGATTTATCCTCCTCCCCTTCTTGGAATGACTATATTCAGACTGTTAAGATGAGAACCCAGCAGTCTGCATGGACAGTAAAGAGATTTTATGATGTCCATGCAAAAAAGATCTTTAAAAGCTGCTTTGCAAGTTTTTTGAGCTAAGACAGGAGCAAAAATTTTATTTGGGACTGAAATTTGGGGCAATGCAGCTGACCTTAGCATCGATACCCCCCCAGAATAAATTCATGAGGTATTTGCTAGGTTTTCCATCCTCATTCCTTGCTATCCTTTTGAGAACTGGGACAGATTCTCTTTTAACTACCATCAATATTAAATTGGTAGGCTACTGGTTTAAAATGTTGGCCTTCTCCCCACTACGTTTTCTGAAAATGTGTTACATTGAAGACTTCTAGCGTGTTCACATTCATAAATTCCCTTGGCTGTCTTACGTTGAATCTGTCCTTACACTTGCTGGGTTAGGCTCCTATATTATTGAAGATAATAGGGTGCTTTGACTTAGTGATAAGCTATTAATATTTCAAAGGTTTAAGGACAATGACAGGCAGATTCACTTAGCATTAGCGCAATTTAGTTGAGTAGCCCCGTTGTATGTCAATTGGAAATCAGAGTGGGGAATGGAAAAATATTTATAACTTGGATTAAAATACAAGTTTGTTTCAGCCTCGTGTAGGTTTTGTTTGGAGCAAATGCCATCAGCAGTGTTTGTGGGCTGCAGATTGGACATACTGAAAGCATTAAGAGGCTGTCCTTGTAAAAATGGTGTAGAGGATCTTGTGCAACATATAATGGAATATCCATTATATAAAGGAAACCCGTGAGTCTCTCCTTATACCTGTATTGCTTAAACTTCATAATTTTTCGATGAAGGAGATGGCAATTTGGTGATTCACACATAGTGATTAAAGGATTACCAGACTTGCTGCCTTTGCTTCTGAAGCCGAAGCAATCAAGATGATTTCATTTGCAATCTATTCCCCAATTGTTATGATAGTCCTAATTATAGATTTTGTATTGTCCTTGTTGTTTTGACTGCTGTTTTAATTTCTGTATCCTTTCCTGTATTACTGAACCCATTGTGAACTTGTGATCCTGAGAAAATCAAGTAATCTAGAATAATTACGTTTGTATATAATATTTATTTTGGCCATGGCGGAAGCTTCTGCCAGTACTAATAAATGAAATAGCTGTATATAGATAATTATAATGTAAAATGGCTCCTGTTTATTGCTTTGGTTCTGGCCCTGGTGTAGCCATAAGGGAGAGGCAATTTTCCTACCCCTTGACCATGCAGGGAGTGAGGGAGAGGTTAGACCAAAAGGCTGTCACAGCAGGTGGCATTTTCTCACAGCCTGCTCTGTTACAAATTCATGTCAATGATATCTTCCTTCCCATGGATCAGGAAGGATTATGGTAGGTGTTTTCTCACAACCTTCTCTCTTTTAAATCTCTACCTATGATATTGTTATGAATGAACCCCTGGAAAAGAGATATTTGTAACTGCAGAAATCACCCCATCAGGGCAGCACTGACACCCCAAAGTGTGTCAGGCATCAAGTTGAGGAGAGCATCCCAAGCAGAAATATCAGAGACAAACTGGCATGCAGCAGCTGGACAGAGGACAAAGCAGATCCTGGCTGTAAGCAGTAGGTGTCAGGCAGACCCTAGGACAGGAGGAGATAGTGGTGCCCCAAGTCTGACATGGTTTCAAGTTACACAGAATGCTCCCAGGAGGCAGAATAATATTATTATATACCCCACCTATTGCAGTTAGCAGTATATAGAGAAAGATAATTATAATGATAAAGGGAAGGACACTTGATTTTAGCCCTGGGGCAGACAAGCCATGGGCAGTTGTCCTCTTAATTGCCCTCACACACCAAATGCCCTCCTACACCACCTTTATTATAATAATAATAATTATTATTATAATAAATTTTATTAATCTACGTACAGCTATGCTGCAATAGATAATTATATTTAGGTTATAAATAGTATGTATTATAAATATAAATATGTATTTTAATTGCATATAGTTATATTGTATATAATTATATTATAAATATGCTATATGTTAATGTCTATTATATGTGTGTGTGTTTTACTATGTTTTCTGCACTACACAGTGGCACAAGTAACACACACAAACTAGTATCCTCACCACACAGTGACATACAGGCAAAGGGTAGAACAAATCAAATATCCAAAAGCAGAGAGACAACAATTACAGTGACTGGAAATAAAATTCCCGGGAGGGACACAAAAAGACAAGACACAGTCGCACACAAATCACAATGATATCAAGACTAGGAATTTGAAGAGGTATGGTATTTGGGTTTCAGAAAGGGGAGGGAGGAGCTCTCACAGCAGAGCAAAAAGTCAAGCGGGTAGCAGCCTGACTCTCCGCAGCACTGCCTCTGTGCCACTAACTCTCCTTGGGTGTTTTCAGACATGACATTGGGCACAGATTAATCTTCTGTACCTCGGATTAATCCGTATCTAATGTCACATTTAAAAAGGGCCATCAGATGTTACCACGGTCTGGCTCCCAATCGTACTGGAGTTTAGCCCATGCTGTAACTCGGGGATATTCCCAAGTGGCAACCCAGGCTACGCTCCACCATGGTTGGGAGCCAGCTGCCAGATCTGGAGTGAAGTGTACTATCACGTCTGATAGTTCATTTCACTCAACCTGCTCCCGGCAGGGGCCGAGTGCCATGGCAGCAATTATTGACTGCAATGCCTGCCTGTCAGCCAGGGGGAGGGGCACTGCATGCAGCACAAGGGTGGGGACATATGGACTTGTATCCATGCGTTGGCCCACCCACTCCCTGGCCCAGGCCACCCTCGTGCTTCTTTGGCAGCTCCACGATTCCAACCGGGGTGAGGGCTGCCTCCACTGCCCAGAGAAGTCCATGGTGGTGGAGGCAGGCTGTCACATGTAAAAACACCCCAAGTGGATAAAAAATATACAAGAAACAACTGTCAAAGTGCCAATGCAATAAAGCAAGAAACACTGCAACTCCAGCAAGCACTGATAGCACTGCAGCCACAGCTGGCTACTATCTCTGTGAGGCGTCAAAGACAACAAGGACTCAGAGTAGAGTGAACTGGGCAGGGCTGAAGAAGCTGGCTTTATTGATTCAAGTTGCCTCCCACCCAGCACCTCTGATTCGCTGGAAGCATGTGCAAGAAAAGACCTATGCAAGAGTCTGTCTTGTGAGCAAGCTACCATTGACATGGTGATGTAAGCTCATTGACATGAGTTTACAATGCCAATTGGTCAGCAGAGATGTCAGTCAGATGTCTCCTGACCATCTTCTCTGTGCTCTTCTGTCTGTTGTTTACTTCAGATTGAGCTCTGTTAATTGGCAAACAAATAGGCACAAATGGGACTTGAAAACGAATGGGCTTTTCATTCTTATCCTGGTTCATTTGTTTGCCAGTGCATTCATTTTCGGAACCTAGTTCTTAAAACTAGGCACAGTCATGCACAAATCACAATGGGATCAAGGCTAGGAATTTGAAGGGGTATGGTACTATTTGGGTTTAAGAATGGGGAGGGAGGAGCTCTCAGCAGAGCAAAGAGTCAAGCGGCAAGCAGTCTGACTCTCTGCAGAGGCATTTTGGGAACTATACAATATGAAAAAAAATTGCATACCCCCATAAAAGAGTCGGCAGTCTTGGAGTTCTTACTGCTTCTGGCTGCACAAGTAGCAATGGTCATGAAATATACTCTTTCCTTTTACTTTGATAGATACATTAGTGACTTCAGGGTTTGAGTATTTGTATGGCACTCATAGGGCAAGAACTGAGCCATGATATTCATTTAGGGAGTTAACAAGGAGCCACCCTCAAGTGTCTGTCTGTCCGCCCCCTCCAGCCTGCCACACCCAGGAGCACCGTTCCTGGGGTAAACTACCTAAACTCTATAGCACAAACCCAAGCACCATTCCTAGGGGTAAAATACCCAAACTCTATAGCACAGGGGTTCACAAATGTTTTGTGGCTGTGTACCCCCTTTTCAACTTTAGTGAAGAGACAAGTACCACCAACTAATTTGCATACATTTAGAAAGCCACGGAACTTGCACTAACCATTCTCCACCATCCAAAAATTAAAAATATATGTTTATAACATTGGTTGTGGTTTTACTGAAGGATTCTGAAAGTTCAGTATAAGAAAATAATATGACTCGAATGATGGACTGCCATGCAAATGTATGTATCTCACAATACGAGTATAATGAAATGTTTCTTTGAGAAAATAGCACATGTTCAGCTCTGCCATAATTCCCTTTTATAGGATGGAAATAGAGAATAATATGCTAATTTTCTTGCCAAGTTTATTAAGTGTCATGAGAGAAAATTCTGCTCTCGTATCTGTGTGGAGGATCTTAACTGTGATATTCTCTTCTCCTGCTTATGTGAAATTCTCATTTATGCTGTTTAGGCAGTGCACAGTATCAGTAAACACACCAGGTATGTTTTTCAGCTGAGATACAACCCTGCATGGACACCCAGCAGTCATGGAACTGGCCGCACGACTGCAGGCGGAGTGCGGAAATGCACGTTTGCATGAGCCATTGAGTATCCACTCATGGCCATGCATGGAGCACTACTAGGAAATCCAGAGTGCTCCGTGTGGGGCCAGCCAAATGTATGACCTCCATGGCCAGGGTAGCCACGCTGGGAGCTACCCATTTGAAGCTCTCCCCACTCACTCTACCTGTGTGGGTGCTTTGCAGCTGTTGCACTCGGTGGCCTCGGACCATCTCCATCACCTTGCTCATGTAAAAACACCCATTTGTCTTTGAAACATAGGCAACTGGTAACTGTCAATAGTAGGGGGGGATGCACAGGAATGGGGGCTGGGCAGGAGTTCTGTAGGGTTCTACAGAGATTCAAAAAATCTGGGTAGGCAAATCCCTCTGGTGCCCCTCCAAGAATCACCTATGCTCCAGAAAAAAATGTTCCCCAGAAGTAACTACAGAATTTCCTTACTGCTAACAACGGGTATTTTCAGACATGATGGGCCTCCACCTAGCCATGGTCCGGGATCTGTTTCAGATTCCAGAGGGGGATCGGAGAGGAGGTGGGGTTGCGCGGCGCCATGTGTGGCCACACAGCCACACTCCCCATGCTCCCCTGGCTGCCCTCTCCCAAGGAGATGGGCAGGTGCAGCGGCCAATTCAGCCGCTGCGCCGGAACCACCCTCCGGGCCGGGGCTGGTAGCCAGAAGTGCACAATGACCAAAGCTGTCCCCATCCCGGATCATGGTTGCACTAACCACAGTTCCGGGGGATGAGGCCGGCCTCACCCCTGGAATCGTGGTTAATCTGTTTCCCACAGGAGGTTCACTGGGGTGAACATCTGGTGGGAAACTTTTAGATGTTACAGGCCTCTCCTCCACCACAGGGGATTGACTGTGGTTAGAGGGAGGCCCATAACATCTGAAATCACCCAGGGTTATCTTGTGTGTGTGTGCGTGTGTCAACCTCTCCTAGGTCAGAATCAGACAATCTCGGTGGGTTTCCTAGGCCGCAGTCCACCAGAGCACCATCCCCACACACACACCATAGAGTTGCAGGCTAGAGTGTCCACAGTACTATGGTGTTCCCTGGAGCAATTGCTGGAAGCAGAGCAGCAGCATGGGTCTGCATCTCAGATGGACAGCTGCTCCACTTCAGGCCAGTGCCCTAGGTTTGGCTGCCCCACTCCACCAGTGGGGCTCCAGGATGGTTCCAGAGCACCACTGTCAAGGCTGCCCCATAGCAGGCACACCTTCAGATGTACAGGCCATCAGGGGGTTAAGCATGCTGGAATGGCCAGCACCAGGGCAGCCTGTCTATCTGAAAACACTCAGAGAGAGAAAAGTTTATTTTAGAAACATGAACTATAAAAAAACTGGGACAGGACACTAAAGGTGAAATAACCTCACTGAAATCAATAAGATTTTTACCACTGACTTTAATGTGACCAACTAAAATTTCACCCTGAACATGTGCATGTAGTCTTAAAAGTCCATTTAGCTTTTAATGACATTCTTTATTTACTTCCCTATCGACTCTACATACATCTGAAAAAATACCAGATTTCAAACTGATAGAAAGGTTTTTTTCTTCTTTTACAGCATACACAATTAACCTGTTATCATTTATACTGTGACTGCAAGTTGCCGAAGCCTCTGCGGGAAGGGAGGCATAGACATTTGACAAAATAAGTGAAAACTGGCACACTCAATAGAAAAAAAATGTCAAGGATTTAAAACCTTGTATTTCAGAAAATTTGCCAATAACTAAGTTATGGAATTGTGGGTGGGGGCTTTCTTTACATGCAGCTTATCCCATAATTATTAGCTATATGATGTCTTGAAGATTCCCCTGAAATATGCCTTTGTCAGGATAAACAACGAAATGGACTATTGGTGTGATTCTCTGTGTCAATTATTGCTATCTCCCTTATCAATAATGAAGATTTAGTGTAAAAGCTAAATGCTCATTAAACTCTGCTATAGTATGACTTTAATGCAACCAACCTATAACCAAGGTTGCCCTTAGAACTAGGGCTGAAGCGGTAACTCCTTTTTCTGTTCTACTATTTCATTCCGCCATTGCAGAATTGCCCATGATGTTCCACAGCTTTTCCACCGGCATTCTGCTAATTCTGCTGGCATTCTGCAAATTCGGAAACTGTCGGAATAATCGCGGAAACTGTCGGAACAAGCATTTTCCGTTACTTCACAGTGCTGGTGGAAATTGCAGAAGATAGAAACTGTCAGAAAAAACATTATTCTACTTTTTTCGCAGTCTTTGAAAGTAGCAGAATGAAAGTAGCGGAATGGCGGAATTAGCAGAATGAAAGTAGCGGAATTAACATCTCTATCGCATCATGCCACTAATTGCGGAAGAGATTTTTCCATCAGAAAAAGTTACCACAGCGGCTTGCCGCTTCAACCCTACTTAGAACCTTGGACATGCTAGGCTGATAACATGTTGCTCTTTGTCCTTTTTCATCAGTTGCTCTTCAATCCCTCATTTACTTACATAAATTACTTGACCGCTCTCCCAGCTCAGACAAGGAGCTGTGGTGGTTTCAGAATGCATGGTATAAGGGATAACTTTATCTGGAAAATGTCTGAATGGGTATCTTTTAGCTTGTGTCACCCTCAGCATGTCAATAGCAGCTGGGACATTTTTATCCTTTTTTTCTCTCCCTCATGATGCCACTCCATTTCAGGAGTAGCAATCCAAACAAGGCAGGAAAGAAAAGATAATGGGCCAGATTTTAAGCTGTTGTACATCAGTGCAGCTGTGACAATTTACGTCAGCCCTGGCCTTGCTTACTTAAACCTCTGGGAAGTGCCTTTTTTGCTATTGCCTGTTAGTATTACACCTGTCATTCTCTCCTTCATCCTCTTCAACTCTCCTCCGTGCCATGGGACCCTTCACTCCTCCTTCACTCAGCTTTGGAACCCATCTTACCTTATTCATACTTTTTCACTTCTGCTGTCTCTCTCCCATCCTTTTGTGGATGCTGCTCCACTTGTCTCCTGGATGCAGCCTTAGGATATCCCAGCTGTTCCCAGTCCCATCCTGCACTTAACCAAGGGAACAGAGAGTGCTTGGGAGCCCCCTTCCCCGATAGTGTCAGGGCACAAGGGGGCACGGGCCAAGGAGTGGATACCCAAAAGGGACTACACTGTGAGGAGTTGCGGGGTCAAAGGAACAGAAAGGAACTATGATGCAACATAAGCAGGTAGAAGGGGGAACAGTAGAGGGGAACGGGGAGCAACAAGGAAACCTCTCAGCCATTCTCCACTCTCCTGGAGATTGAATACTCAGCACAAACGCTGGGCACGCTGGCCTATGAAGGTGGATGGCTCATCATAGAGGTCAATGGGGAAGGGTTTGTGAACAACAAGGACCTAGAAGCAAGGAACGAGAGAACTAGAGCTAGGGAAGCAATAGAGAGCAAGGGGAGCACTAGAGAACGAGAGCCAAGAGACAAGAGGGACCAGAGCTAGAGAACTAGAGAGTTATACAGAGTGATAGGGAACAAGAGGCTAGACACAAGAGACCCAGAGCTCGAAAGGCACTGGGAAGCAAGGAAGTCAATAGGGAGACAGAGGCAGATACTAAGACCCAAAGCTAGAGCAGCACTGGGAAACAAGGCAGCAATAGGGAGACAGAGGCAAGATACTAAGACCCAGAGCTGGGGCAGCACTGGTGAACAAGGAAGGCAATAGGGGCAAAGAGAAACAGAGACAAAGGTCTAGAAGCCAAGGCTATGAGGGTAATGGGAAAACAGGAGACAAGGTTATTAGGACAATGGGAAAACAGGAGGCAAGAGACTAGGACCCAAGACTAGGGGAGCAAAGGGGAACTGTAACCATACTACAGGAACACAAGAACCCAATGTAACATGAACAACAAGGAGTAGGGCAACATAAGCAACACAGAACCAAGGAAGCCAAGGGAAACTATAAACAAGGGCTATGAGACCAAAGATAGGGGAAGAGCAGGGAACAAAGGGAGCAACAGAGAACTACTAGGAACAGGGACCAAAGAAACAAGACAACAGGAGAAACTATGGCTATAGCAATATAAACATGGGCAAGGCCAAAGGCAGGAACAGCTAACAGAGTGGGGAAACCTAGACCTAGCAATGGAGAGGGGGAGGGGAATCCCTACACAAAGCAGACTGCAGGAGGAGACAGAACTGACTAAGAGACAGCTAACAAGGAACAGGTGAACAGGAGTCAGAGACAAGGGAAGCAGAAGTGTCAGTAAGCAGGAGTCAAAGAGGCAAGGGAAGCAGGGGTACCAAGAGGGAAAGGCAGGGGCAGAAGGAGAGGGAAACCTGAAAGTAGACCAAGAGCACAAAGGGTGAAGCAAGCGACAGGATCACAGTCAAGAGCTGATGTCCCACAGCTTGCAACTGTTTCCATCAGACCTTTTATATTACTGGGAACCAATGAGGAGTCCAGGGGGGAGGAGTTACACAGGGCAGGGTGTCAGGCAGACAGGAGGAGAGTAGCAGCAAGCCCAGCTACCGTATAGCGGTGGAGAAACTTCCCTATCTACAAAGGGCAGGATTGCAGGATCGAGTCTGCACACTGACAGATAGGCTCCTAGGGTTTGGGCAATCTGCCCATGATGCCATCTGCTATTTCTCCCCTCCTCCACTTGCATGAATTATGTGAAGGGAGAGAATAATGATGGAAGCAGACTATCTGAAAGCCATGAGCCTATGACAGCACAAAATCACTTTGCAGACTCCAATGAGAATTCCTGGGCTTTCTGTTGTGTGCACCTGACTGAACAACGTTAATATACTGTTTACTAGGCACTGGTGTTGAGGCACAAATGGACTAGAGTAAGTGCATATGTGTACAAACCTAAAAAGGCAATAGGAATCAGGAAATATGGATATCCTCTCAAAAAGTGGATTTGTTCTCTAAAATAAACTTAAGGAAATGGAAGAGTTACAGTTATGTCAAGTTATTATGTGGTCAGCTTCATCCAGTACTTGCTACTTGCACTTACTTCACTCTGGAACACCTCTTTTGAATCCTGACAGCTTTTCCCTACACTTCCTTTGTGGCGGTGGCATTTCAACGGTGGTCTCTCAAATATTTGTCATTCATGTCATTTCCAATATTATTCCCAATAATATTTCCATCCATTATGCAAGTAGTTCTCAAACTGTGGCAGAGTGGGGAGAGGAGATGAAGAATATATCCTGGGAGACCATGTCTAGTCCCAAGCCTCTCCTCAGCTGCTGCTCTGTAGGGATGGGTGAATGCGGTTTGGAAGTTCAGAGTTCGGACCAGACTCAGCCTGTTTGGAAGACCGAACACGAATCCGAACATGAACTGACTGAACTGAACTCAATTCCGAACATTGAAATGACCGAACAGTTCGGTCAGTTCGGTTCGCATTCGGGTGAGTTCAGGTGGCCAAAATGTGTCACTGGAAAGCAAAATGTGACAGGGAGAGGGAGTCAGCTGAGGAGCAGACTTCCAGGCATCAGGGGTGGAGAATCTTGGAGTAGCAGCCAGCCTGCCCAATCACCATCCCTTTTCAACTCAGACCACTGGCTTCACAGTCTGCAATTGGCCATTGGCTAACCTGCACGGAGCCAATGGGGCTTGCAGTGAGGTGGGCGCAGCAAGAAACGAAACTGATTGCCTCCCCCCTTTCCAACACCTTCTGAGCTTGTCACTGTTCCTGAACAGCAGGCGTTTCAGAAGGCTCCCTCTCCCAGCACTTTTTTCCTCCTCAGTCCATTGCCATCCTCCTCCTATTTCACCCATCCAACCCATTAACCTCCATATTATCTAATCTAACCTAAATAAGATTAGATTAGATAGATTTAGGTGTTGTTTTTTGTTTTTACCCCTCCCTGTGTTCAATCTTCCTTCCTCCCTCCCCCCTCCATTTAATCCTTTCCCTCTCCCTCTTATTCCATCCTTGATTCCTTTCCCCTGTTTTAAGGTTTGGATTTATTTAGAGTACGATTATTGTTAGATTGATTTTCATTTCAGTTTTGTACCCCTCCCTGTGTTCTTTATGTTTCCCCCTGCGTAATATTGTATATATAGATAGATAGTCATTAGATAGTTACTAGATAGATATACATAGTAGTTAGCTTAGTTATTAGGGGTGGGACTTCATCCCAAAAAACGGATACCGGATTTACCGGATACCGGTTCGCCAAAACCCAGTATTAACGGATTAGAACCGGTATACCGGTACCGGTATTTTTCCATTGATTTCATTGGGGAACTGTCCCCATTGAAATCAATGGGAAAAAAACACAAAACACTTTCCCTCTACTGTCCAGGCTGCTTGGGTGGAAGGGGGGGTCACCCCCCACCCACCCTGCCCAACCTAGATTTTTTTAAAAAAAATTTTTAGCCGAAGTCCCTGCTAGTGCAGGCTCTGGGCTGCCGCCGTGCCGGTGGCGGTGACCTGAAGCCCGCACCAGCAGGTACTAGGGTGATCCCTGGGGTGGGGGGAGGTTTAACACCCCCCCATCCCAGGGATCACCCTACCCCCCCAGCCAGAGATCGCCTACCATTTGAGCTCTGGGTGGCAGCAGTGACTGCACGGCAGTCCATCGGCTTCAGCGCTTGATTAGGCTTTCTGGGGAAACCCAGAAGTTCCCCGGAAGGCCTAGTCAAGTGCAGAAGCCAGCCAGCGCTGAAGCCACCAGACCGCCATGCAGCCGCCACTGCTGCTGTCTTTAAAAATCCAGACTGGGCAGGGTTGGTGGAGGGTGTCCCCACTTCTACCCGCGCAGCCTGGATGAGGGAGGGAAAAAAAAAATTTCTTTCTTTCTTTTATATTGTGGCCATTCATTTCAATGGTCAAAATGTAAACAAATCCGGCACGGGGAACCGGTACCGGTTCCCCCAATAACTGGATTAATCCGATACTGCTGGTACAGCAAAATACCGGCTGTATTGGATACCGAGGGAACCGAACTTCCCACCTCTATTTTATAGAGATAGATAAACTATGTGTTTGTAGGACAAGGCCTTTGTAGTTAATTATTAGGATATTCCTTTTAGTTCAATAGGTTTTAGAATAGTTAATAGCAATTATATTTAGTGTGGAGACAGATAGATATAATATTAGATTTTAAAAAATTAAAAAACTAAAAAATTGTTTTTTGTAAAATATTTGTCCATTCTTTTGCTGGGAAAAATGGAAAAGGGAGGTAGGAGAGGGCGAGACCAGTCTGCTGCCCACATTCCAGGCAATGAGGCATGTGGCAGAGCTGGCAGGGGCCGTACCAGCAGAGTGCCAGCAGACAGGAGCAGCAGCCCATCACCACGTCCCAAACTGCACAGGCCTGATTGTGGGTCTTCCTCTCCCAGCACTAGTGACACTAGTGCTCCCAGTGGCACTAGGGGTCAAGGGGTTAGGCGTCGCCTCCTGGCAGCGTCCTCCACTGCTACACAGGGCACTGCAATGTCTGCATTGCAGGCGGCTGAGACTGTCTCATCTGCAGTTGCAGGTGCAGGCAACTCAGTGTCTGAAGCTCCTCAGGGGACACCATTGTCTCCTGACTCCCCCATAATTATAAAGGCAACCTCCCAAAGCAATCCAGGGCTGATGGATCGCACCCCGGCTGCTAGAGGCAGGGCCCAATCCCCGGGCAATGGAAGAAGGGAGCGTAGCAACAGCAGCAGAAGCAGCAAAAGCAGCTATAGGGGGCAGGAGGAGACTGCTGCTCAGAGTGGGAGCAGCATGGGGAGTCCAGCAGCCTCCGTCACTCTGTTTGGGGATGGGGACAGCAATGCAGAGATTTCTGTGAAGGAGTTCTCTGTATCTTGTGCTGCTGAGGTGATGGCTGTCCCTCAACGAGCTGTGTCGCCAGTGCCACCATGTCCTGCCCCTCCCACGAGTGCGTCACCCAGTGTGGGCCAGAAGGCAGGCGGGGCTAAAAAATCATGGGTCTGGGAGAATTTTAAGGTGCAGGCAGATGCTCCGTGGGAGGTGCAGTGCACTTTGTGCAATAAGGTGGTGAAGCGTGAGCAGGTGCTCACCAACCTGGGAACAACCGCCATGTCGAGGAACCTGAAATCATGCCACAGTGCTGCAATGCTAAGTGGGGAGGCAGGGTCAGTGGATCATAGTGGGTTCCCAACCCAAGCGGCAAGTCATCTGCCTCCATTGGACAACCGTCCTGGTCCAGCAGCTGCTTCTAGCAGCAGGACCATTATCGTTGCTAGGGGGGAGCAGCAGGAGAAGCATCCTCACCAGCAGCATCAGCCCAAAATGGAGGAGCTGGGATGGGGGCAGCTGCCAAGGCCATCGGCAGCTGGAGGGTGGCGTGGCTTTCAAGAGAAAGCCACGTGCCTGTTGGTTGAGATAATCGCTGTTGATGGCCAGCCCTTCTCCATTGTCGGGGACACCGGGTTTAAGTGACTGATGGGGTTCCTGGCGCCACAGTTTAAGCTGCTGTCCTGCACCAACCTTAGTCGTACGGTGGTGCCAGCCCTGTACGTGGCTTTGAAGAAGTCGGTGAAGGAGCAGCTGGCAGGGACTGGGGGTGCCATTGTCCATTTCACCACTGACCTGTGGTCCAGCCGGAATGCCCAGCATGCGTATCTGGCAGTGACAGCGCTCTGGTGGCAGGGCCCAGAGTTGGCATTTGACAGTGGCATGAGGGGTCCTGAAGCAGGGTATAGGTAGGCCCTGCTTCAGGCAGAAGTCATGGACTGCCCCCACACTGCCAGGAACATAGAGGCAGCCCTGAACGCTTTGGTGGGGGAGTGGGTCACGCCAGGTGCTCCGTTCACCCCGAGGTGTGTGGTGACTGATAATGCAGCCAATTTGTTCAAGGCAGTCCACAATGGGGGTTTCACGAACATTCTTTGCGCCACACACACCCTCCACCTCGTGGTCAAGGACGCTCTGGGCTTGGGGGATAAGGGGATTGGGTAAGGCACCCTTAAATTCCTGATCCAGCGGATGAGGGAACTGGCTGGGTTCTTTAATCACAGCATAAAGGGCAGCGAACTCCTCAGGGCCAAGCAGGCAGAGCAAGGCTGCCCAGTGCACCAACTGATGCAGGATGTCTCCACCATGTGGAATTCCACCTTCCTGATGCTTGAACAGCTTGTAGAGCAGAAAGCCGCCTTTCATCAGGTGCAATTGGACACAGACAGCGGGGCTCCTCCAGGCTTCAATGGGGCAGAATGTGAGATCCTCTTCCAGATGGTCTTCGTTCTGTGACTGTTCCTGGAAGTAACAGAGACCATCAGCTCGTCCATGGCCACAATCAACCAGGTGACCCCTCTGGTCCAGAGTCTCCACCGGACTCTTGAGGAGATACTGCAGGGGCAGGATTGCAGCCCTTGGGGCAAGAAGATGGGGGCTGAGGCGGTTGGGCTGGCACAGAAGCTCAAGACAGGCCTGAAGGCGAGGTTTGATGAGGTCCTACTCCAGGGGGGAATATGTTTTGGGAACAATGCTGGACCCCAGGGTCAAGGGCAGTATGGCACACAAGTCATCCATCTATGACCTCTGGAAGGATGATCTTGTGAGGAGGATCTGGAAGGCAGAGCGGGCTTTTGAGAGTGCGTAACAGCAGCAGCAGCAGGACACCCCTAGGGATGGTGGGAGTGGAAGTAGCCAGCCCTTTCAGTCAGCAGGGTCTATCCCTGCCTCCAGGCCTTGCAGTAGAAGCAGAAGCAGCAGCCCCCTACCTCGCTCCCCCCTACCTCGCTGCACTTATCGCCCTCCATACTCCAGCCCGTGCACTTCGCTCCTCCTCTGTCCCCTCTCTCGCCCTTCCATGCCTTCCCTGCTCCCCTAAGCGCCTTCGTCCCTTCTCACTTGCTGCCCCCCATGCCTGGAACTCCCTCCCTGTCCACATCCGCCTTGCCCCCTCCCTTCATACCTTCAAATCTCTCCTTAAAACTCACCTCTTTCGCTCTGCTCTGTCTGACTCTTTATCCTGCTGAGCCACTATTCCTATACCTACGATCGGTTTACCCTTATCCTTGCAACATGGACCTGCCTGCTGTCATTCTCATCGTAACCAAGCCAAGTACGTGCACTTGAGACCTCGCATCTTCATGAATGTTAGACCCCTTGTCTCTCCCTCTGTTCCCCTTCCTAAGTCTCTCCCCCAGCTCCTGTCTCTCAGATTGTAAGCCCTAGGGGCAGGGACCGTGTCTATTTTATTACTTTGTAAAGTGCCAGGTACACTGCTGGTGCTATATAAATATTTGTTAATAATAATAATAAGAAACAACCACTCCAGTCCCAGGATCTGCTATGAGGGTTCTGGGACCAATATCTAAAAGCTGCCACTCCAGCCCCAGTACCCACCCTCAGGGTTCTTGTGCCCTGTCATTCCACTCAAGGGTCGCTGTCATTCCACCTTTTCTTTACGCAACCTGCTGTTCATGGCGAGAGAGAGAGAGAGAGAGAGAGAGAAAGAGAGAAAGAGAAAGTCTCCTCACTGCTAGAAGGAGAGACAAACACGATCCCACCCATGCTGTCACCTGAACTATATGGCCAGGGAGAGAGAGAGGTTCCCAACTAGAATGAGAGAGATGGGGATTGGAGGGCGAGAGGTAGGTGTATCCTGCTACCCTGGCTGCCACCTGCCAGAACCAGGAAAAACTCCCATCTGTGCTCATGTGCCCATTGCCCACATCCAGCACACAGCAAACCTACCATAATGAGATGGAATATAACACAACGTATTATATGTGCCTTCCTACCTGCCTGTGTGTGTTCCTGTTCCTGCTGCTACCACCTATCACATGATTTAATGAAGTGTGCACAATAGGATTTAGGCCATCTTTCCACTATCCCTGAATCAGTCATGCCCGCCCATCCCAGGAACCATCAACTAGATTCTGGGATCATCATTCCAGTCACGCGGGGCTGCATTGAATTTCACTGCATCCAGAAACCTGGTGCCCGCACGCCAGCCAAACCTCACACACACACACACACACACACACCAGCCTACTCCTCCGCACCCACCCATAGATGCCCGCTGAAGCTGCTGGAAATAAAAGCCCCTCCAACCACCAGCTCCCACCACCTGCTTCCTGCTGCCAAGGAGCCTGTCTCTCTTTCTCTCTGTCACACCCACCCACACAAACACAAGCCCTGCACCTCCTGGGGGGCTGTCTGCAAGTTGAGATCCTGCTGCCGGCACAGCACATCTTTGGGTTAAAAACTACGCTATATGTGGTGGCAGGTGCTGCTGGTAGGGATCGTCAAGCTATATGAGATTCTGCCACCTGCCAGCCAGAACTTCAGCACATAGGGATAAAAGATTGGGCTGGTCAAACAAAGCTCGTAACAAGAAATACAACAACTTTTATTAAAACTATTTAAATAAACAACAACAAAAACAACAACAACAACATTCTGAAACCAAAATCAAACATTGAAAGGAAACTTATAAATTAAACTATTAGTCTCTGTCCCCCGGGACTTGGCGGAAAGGCAGCAGCCATTGGGTCACAGAACAGGGCTGAGGGGTGGCCACCCGGGACTCTTGTAGGTCGTAGCCACATGCCACGGCAAACTCCAGGCCCCTTCCACGGCCCATTGCCACCTGGAGAGTGCCTGGTGGTATTTGGTATTGTTCCAGGTGTTCCATCTTGGTGGAGACATACTGACCATATGCCTCCACCTTCTTCTTCTCCACCTGGACCGCCTGGAACTGCTCCACCAGGCGGTTCTCCATGGTGGTTGCTGTCATCTGCAGGCCGGCCATGAAGTCCCGACTGGGCCTCTCCAACTTGGCCCGAAAGGCCTTGACCTCATCAGACTCCTGGGGGTCTCCATATTGGGGCTGGAGGGGGGGAGGGCTTATGCTGTCTTTTTTGGGTTGCCTTCCCCCACTTCTTCTGGTGCTGAGGCTCCATGGCCACACTAGGGTCCTCCTCCTGCCATCTCACTCTTCTGCCATGTGTTCGCTCGATGCATGCAATGAGCCCCGATGTGGTCCCCTCTTTTTTCAGCCGGAATCTTTTCTGGCAGATTTAAAAAGAACATAAAAAGATAGGAACATAAGAAGTGCCATACTGCATCAGACCAATGGTCTGTCAAGCCCTGCCTGAATTCTGTCTCCACAGATGGGTGAACTGGGAGGGCAATCTCTCTCTGCAGGGGACTTCCATTCCTAACAGGTCATAGGGCAATTCATTCCCTGTTGTTCCAGTCCCCGTGCCTTACCTTGCATGTGGCAATTCTGTCGCCCTTGTCATAAAACCTCCAGACATCTGACCTTGTCAACCGAATGTCTGGGGGTGTCACTGGTGACCTCAGTCTAGGGGTCCTCCTTGGCTGGCAGTGGCACCAGTGCTGGGGTCGGCATCTAAGTCCTCTCTGAAATGGGAACACATTAAGAACACCAAAGTAATATCATGCATTTATGATGATGCCTCTAGTTCTCCCTTCTTGGGGTTCTTGGGATGGCAATGGAGATACCCTGTCTGGCACATGCAAATCCTGCCCTACTTTGGGTGCTAGTATTGATAACAATGGGAGATGTGACCCTGGTTGGCATGTGCAAGTCCTGTTCTCCTTGGGTGCTAGTAGCGACGGCAATGGGAGATGTGACCCTGGCTGGCATGTGCAAATCCTGCCCTTCTTTGGGTGCTAGTAGTGATGGCAACTGGAAGTACCCCTTGCTGGCATGTGCAAATCCTGCCCTCCTTGGGGCACTATCGATGGCAACTGGAAAGGCCCTGGTGGCTGGCAATAGCAAATCCTGCCCTTATTTGGGGGGTGTAGGGAATGGGATGGCAGCTGGAGAGTGGAGACCCTTGCTAGCCTGGCACGTGTTTGGGTGGGGATGCTGCTCATTAGGGATGGGCAAACAGATTGCGGTTCGGGTTCGGCCGTTCGGTTCAGCTGCGTTCAGTTTGTCTGTTCAGTTCATCCGTTCAGTTCGTTCGCCGGGTTCGGCTGTTCGAAGTTGTTGTCTTCCTTTGGAACTGGAGTAAGGGAAAGGTTTCACTGCCACTGCTCTGCTAGATTATCAGTTGCTTGGAGTTTCCAAACCCCAGGTACCAATGGATGGAATTTCATGTAAGTGAGAGGGCCATTGAGACAAGGGAGGGCATTGTCTAACAATTTTAAAACCACTACATTCTGCTATTGAAAATACTTGAAGATTTTATCCTTAAATCATGGTCCCATCAAAGCAGCACAAAAAGTCCCATTTTCCATGTATTTTAACACATCCTCCCCCCCCCAGCATTTCCTTAAATGTATTAAACATCAATGGCACTTAGGCACACAAATCACTTAGGAACACTTGAAAACCTTACCTTTTTATCTTAGCTTCTCCCCAAACCCATTAAGATTAATTACACTAATAACAGTGCTGAAAGTCACATAGGCTCTTAGTTGTGAACTAACAAGGGGATGGGCAGCAGTGCACAGCAATATGACAATATAACAAAGTGTACCATCTCCAGTGGGATTTGATAGGCAGAATGTGTTGCAATTACCTAATAAGAAATATGGCCAGGTCAGCAGGTAATGGCATCTTTAGCAACAACAATGATTAGATGACACCTCCAGCAAGAGTTCCTGAAGAGGAGGAAATGTAATTTGTTTCATATAGTGACCACTAGGGATATGCGACCACTGGGGGGTTCGAAGTTTGGCCTGTTCAGGGTTCAGCCCCTCAGAAACCATTCAGGTTCAGGCTGTTCAGCCCAAACCTGTTCAATTTCACCAAACCCATTGAGGGAGGATGGGGAGAACCCGGTATTCCCTCCCCCCTCCAGGCGGCATGGATGGAAAGGGTGCTGGGGGGGTCACGTGGGCATGCCAAGGCAGCAGGTCGCAGTCGTCTGAGCTCCCATCAGGCCTAATGAAGGAACACGTAAAAACAACAGTAAAACTCCCGAAAAGATATCAGAAACCGGGTGCAGTAAGCAAGGTATGTGCGCAGGAAAAAAAAATTAAAAAAGGACCCTGAACCCAATTTTGAGCATGAAGGCACCCCGCGCCGCAGCTCGAGGAAGGCAGACACGGGAGAAAACAAAATGGTGGGCGCAACAGGGAAAGACCCACCGGAGGATTTAGAGTCACAAATACAAATGAGAGACCTGCTTAAATCCATTAATAAGGACCTGGCTGTCAACAAGGCAGGAATTAATAAATCCAACTCCATGGTGGAAGATTTAAAAAGGCAAGTGGAGGGGATCAGTAAAAGATTGGATGCAATGGAGCAGAGGATTAGTGATCAGGAGGACTGGGGGAAACAGCGCAGAGCAAAAAATAATACATGCAGAAGCGGAGATGCAGATGATGAAAAGCAAAGTAGAAGATCTAGAAAATAGATCTAGAAGGAGCAATCTTATAATCATGGGTATTCCAGAAGGAAGAGGAAAAAAATGGCATGAGAGAACTGTTATCGGAGATCTTCAAAAGCATCTTCCCAGAGAAACCCACGCTGCACACAGTAGAAATAGAAAGAGCCCATCGCTCTCTAAGGCCAAAGGCCAAAGATCAGCTTCCCCCAAGGGCAGTCATTGCAAAATTCCTAAGATACATGGATAAAGAGGAAATCCTGAGGGAAGCAAGAAACGCTAAAGAACTCCTGTTTGAAGGAGCAAAGATTTCCATTTATCCTGATTTGGCAATGGAAACAGTGCAGAGGAGAAAAGCATGGAGGAGTCAAGTTGAATCTCTCAGTAAAGCAGGCATTAAAGCCCAAGTATACTACCCAGCAAAACTGACTTTTAGCTACCAGGGTAGGAGAAATTGTTTCCTTAAAGAAGCTGAACTGGAGGATTTCAAAACTCGAAACTTGAAGGAATAAGTAGCGGAATGAAAGTATGAAAACTGTGAATGTTATACAAGTTTTTGGGAGTGAAAATATAAGGGAATGTATGTTATAATATAAGTTATATGAAGTTATGTTTATATATAAAGGTATGCATATGGTTAAATTTAAAGCATGTTCCTGCAGAGGGCAGGCGGGGGGCATAAATCCACTTGGCATGATGCTCCACAGGGAGGTCCCCAAGAGGATGGGAGTTAAGTTGGGGGAAGGAGAGGAGGTGGAGGGGGGTGGGGGAAGAAAAGTTTCTGGGAAGGAGGTTGGGGATGATGTAGGGAAGGTTAGCAAAATAAGGCAGGTTGGCAAAAAACAGGTTGGCAATTGAACATACACACACACAAAAAAGAAAGGTCCACAAAACTAATAGCTATACAATTGAAAGGAGTGGCAGGCAAAGACATAGTGACAAAATGGTCAACGAAGGGCTAAAAAAAAATAAACCTAATAAATGGCACACTTAAAAATAATTACACTAAACGTATGCGGGTTGAACAACCCACAAAAAAGAAAGTGGGTATGGCAGTTCCTAAATAAACTACGCCGAGACATATTTGCCATACAAGAAACTCATCTAATCTGGAAGGATAATGCAAGATTTACAAATAAAGACTACAAGATATACAATGCAAATGGGGGAAAAAAGAGAGCCGGGGTAATGATAGGGATACAGAAATCACTGAAAATGCAAGTAACAGAGATGGATAAGGATAAGCAGGGAAGAATGCTGTTCATAAAGGGCAAAATAGAACAAGATACTTATTCTATAGGCACAATCTATGCCCCTAACACCAACACTAAAGCATTTTTCACAGAAACCATTCCTAAACTGCGAGGAAAAATAGAGGGCAAGGCAATCTTGTTAGGAGATTTCAATATCCCCCTATCAGAATCAGATCTATTCACCAAAAACAAATTGTCGAGACAACAAGACAAGATAGTGCAGATAATTAAAGAACACCAATGGATAGACATATGGAGGGCCTTGCACCCAACAACACAAGAGTTTACATTTTACTCAAATCCACATAAGATATCAACTAAGATTGACCATGTCCTAGTAAACCAGGATATGATACAGCAATGCGAAGAATCCTATATAGTAATTACTTCATTTTCAGACCATAATGCAATAGCGCTAGAAACCACAAAATACCACAACACAGATGCAAGGGGACAACAAAATTGGCGGCTAAAACAATTTTATTTACAAAATGAATGAATCACAGAACAGATTCAGGAACAAATGACCTAATATATGCAGCAAAATGATCGGCCCGATGTATCTGCAGCCATGCTATGGGAGGCAGCACAGGCGGTTTTGAGAGGTCATTTCATCTCACTGGGGACACACCTAAAAAAAGAAAAGAAAGTGCAGATTAGTGAAAAATACTTGCTGATTAAGCAACTTTTAAAGAACCCTATAGACAATGCAAAGAGAATAGCTACAATTAAAAGCCAAATTAATTTACAAGAAAGTGAAATCCTAGTTAGAAAAATCTGATATACAAAAGCCTTTTACTTCGACAAGGTGACTAAGGCGGATAAAGCATTGGCGTGGTTGACAAAGAAGAAGAGGCAGAAAAGAACTATAACATATATTAGAAACACGCCAGATGCACCCCTGCTAAAAGATAAGGACATGGCAGACTGTTTTTTCCAATATTATCAAAAAATATATAAAACGGGCAATCCAACACAGAACAACATTAATAATTTTCTGAGCGAGTTAAATTTTAAAAAAATCACAACTGAAGAGGTCCAGTTCCTAAACAGTGAAATAACTCTAGAGGAAGTAAAGAATACAATAAAAGTGCTTCCAAATAATAAAGCAGCAGGCCCTGACGGCTATCCAGCCGAATTCTACAAGAAATTTAAAGATCAAATAGCACCTCTATTAGTCAGAGTATATAACTCAGTACTAGGGCAAGGACAAATGCCCAATATATTTTATGACACTGTAATCACACTGTGCCCAAAACCAGGCAAGAACTTGGAACTATGTAGTGGCTATCAGCCAATCTCACTCAAACACAGATGCAAAACCATTTACCAAAATCCTAGCCAACAGACTAATGTTGATTCTGCAAACATAATCAGCTCAGATCAAACCGGTTTTATCCCAGGTAGACTCGGGATAGACAATATAAGAAAAGTGGTAAACATTATAAACCATGTGAAGGCAAAACAGATCCCAGCTGCTATTGTAGCGCTCGATGCGGAAAAGCCCTTTGATTTGGTTGAATATACCTATTTGTTCGAGACCATGAAAAGGATGGGAATTACAGGTCCCTTTTTGCAGTGGGTAAAAATTATATACAATTATCCTAGAGTCAAAATAATGCTAGAGGGAAACCACACAGCAGATATAAAAATAACCAGAGGAACAAGACAGGGCTGCCCATTATCCCCATTACTGTTCAACATTGCCATTGAGCCTTTGGCGATGGCTATACGAGCAGAACAACAAATCAAAGGGCTAAATGTGCTGTGCAAAGAATTTAAGCTCTCCCTATATGCAGATGATATGATGGTGAGCCTTTCTGACTTGCCCAGATCAGTACCAAGACTATTGAGGGTGATTGAGAGTTCTGGGAAAATCTCAGGCTATAAAGTTTATTTATTTATTTATTTAATAAATTTATACCCCACCCCTCCTGCAAAGCAGCCCGGGGCGGGTTCCAACAATTAAAATACAATAAAAACAATTTAAAACATTTCATAATACAATTCCAATATTAAAACAGGGCTAAATATAAAAATATATCACATATATTTTTAATATATAAGTTAATGCGAGCAAATCGGAAATGCTGCTCTTTAACGAAGAAAAACTCACTAATGCCAAAAAAGAGCGATCTACACCCTTTGCAGTCCAAGTTGACAGTATTAAACATCTAGGGGTGCAGATCACCAAAAAGTGAAAAGACCTATACAAGAGAAATTTTCTCCCATTACTGGAAAACATAAAACGTAAAGAGGAAGAGTGGAAAAAATACAGGTGTCCTGGTTAGACAGAACAAATCTGATTAAAATGCTGGTACTCCCCAAATTGCTATATACCTCCTTCGCCCTACCAATCCAACTACCGAAGGATTACTTTGACAGTAAATAAAATCATATCAAGGATCCTGTGGCAAAGAAAAAAAACCAAGGTAAGGAAATCTATACTTTACACAAGTAAAGACAATGGGGGTCAACACCTGCCTGATATGAAACTATACCACTGGGCAGCAGCTCTCAGAGGGTTAAAAATTTAGTTCCAGGGAAAGGACAACCCGGACTGGCTCACATTAGAAAAAGAAGCATGCTAAGAGAGCGGCTCCTGCGGTCTGCCGGGGGTGCCCTCCTGGAGGTCCCCCGTGTTAAGCGGGGAGCCACGATGGAGAGGGCATTCTCGGTGGTGGGACCGCGGCTGTGGAACTCCCTTCCGGAGGAAGCTCGCCTGGCCCCAAGCCTTTTAACATTTCGGCGGAACTGTAAGACCTGGCTGTTTGCCCAGGCCTTTGGGAGGGAGGGTGGGGAGGGAGGATTTTAGTCCTCCACCCATTTATTTATTTATTTATTTATGTCTAGCCCTGTTTTGTATTTTATATTTTATATTTTATATTTAATATTTGATTGTTTTAAAATGAATTTTACTGTTTTTATTGTTGGAAGCCGCCCCGAGCTGCGTTGCAGGAGGGGCGGGGTATAAATCTGAAAAATAAATAAATAAATAAAGTAGACAGATTTGCTAGTGTTTTAACAGATGGGCAGAGAGCAAATAAAAAAATAGTTATGATGCATCCATTCGCAGGAATGGCATTACAAATATGGGAGACAATAAGTAATAAGTTACAAATTTCTAAAGAACACTCCCCATACACTCCAATATTTGGAGAATGGAGTAAGAAGGCAGGCATAGCTCATAAAGTAGCAGAGAACTGGGAGAGGAAGGGATTAAAATGGGTAGTCCAGCTATTTGAGGGTGAGGCTATTTTGAAAAGAGAAGCAATCAGGGAAAAACTAGAGAGGCCGCCAGACTTCTGGGTATACGCTAAAAAAATGAGCAGGTTTAGCAGCAAAATGATAAAGATGCAAATAACTAGGAAAGTCACGGACTTTGAGAGGGTGATGTATGGGGACCAGGGACAGAATTATGACATTTCAAAAATATATAGAGTGCTGCAGAACATAATACACCTACCAGATGTGGGATACTTTGAGACATGGAAGAAAGACCTGCAAAAAAACAAATGAGAAAAAAGAAATTAACATTGTATGGTTAAATATGAGGAAACTATCACATTCTTTAGCAGTTCAATAACCGCAGGTTAAAGTGGTATACAGGATGTACCTCACACCCCAGAGACTAAATAAAATGAACAATGCTTACCCTCAAACTGTTGGCAGGGATGTGGGGGAGAGGGGAACTGGCTTCACTGTTGGTGGGAGTGCCCGCATATAAAAGACTTCTGGGACAAAGTGTGGAGCCAAATGAACAATGTGGCACGATGCAAAATTCCAAAAAATCCTGAAACGGCACTGTTGAGTATCTTCCCGGATTTACAAATTATTCCAGAAAGGACACTAGTCTGTCAACAATTAAGGTTGGCAGCCATACACACGATAGTGTGCAACTGGAAATCGAGAAAAAAACGCTCCCACAAAAAATAGATGCAAAGAATATGGCACACCATGACTATGGAACGAGTGCAAGCAGAACTCCGATACGAATTAGAAAAGTTCTATGCTGTATGGACTAACATATGGAACAATTTGCAACAAGAAATCAATATGGACCAACATAAAATGTCAATTTGCCTAACCGAGATTTAATTATTGTTAAAATTAAAAGGATAGTAGTTGTAGTAATGCACACGGTACTGCTTCAAGAAAAAGACCACAGCTGTAACCTAGGTCCTAATTCAAAGCTTGATGAAGGTGTACTGGTATGTGGAAAACTTGAAAAAATACAATTAAAATATTATTTTTTTTAAAAAAAAAGGAAAGGGTGCTGGGGCTCATCTCCACCCCCACCCCACCCCCTGCCCAGCCAGGTATTTTTTTAAAAAACAAAAAAGCCCACCCCAGGGATGGATCTACCTGGTGGTGCTGGGGCCCCTGGTCTGGTGGCGGCGGCGGCCCGGATCAATTCAGGCCTATTCTGGGCCTTCCGTGAACTGAACGAGGACTTCCGGCCTCTCATCACCAGAAGCCCTCCTTCAGTTCTCAGAAGGCCTAGAAGAGGCCTGAAGCATTCAAGAGCACCGCCAGAACGGGACCTGCTGCCACTGTCACTGCCAGACCCAGGGGTGGAGCCCCGGCACCACCAGGTAGCTTGATCCCTGGGGTGGGTTTTATTTTAAAAAGTAATAAATAAATGGTGAGACTGAGCAGGGAGGTGAGCCCTGGTGCCCCTTCTACCCATGTAGCCTGGAGGAGGGAGAAAAAACACGGGTTCCCCCCTGTTCCCCACCTGAATGGGTTTGAAACCCAAACTTTGTTTGGCCAGTTTGGGTGAGGGGCAGTTCGGGTTCAGGGTGTTTACAAATGGCCCAAACACCCTGAGTTCTGGCCGAACACCAAACACCCGAACTCTGTTCGCACATCCCTAGTGCCCACGGCTTTTTTGCAATGGCAATGTTATAATGGGTGTTGTCATGTAGCACTCGTCTTTAGGTGTCCAGTGAGATGCTTCTTTTTTTCTTTTTGTTGTTGCTTTTGAGAGAGAGCTTCTTTTGGGGACCTTCCTTCCTATTGTAAAAATATTTCTTGAGGCAGAATGCTTGCTAGGATTATTATTTTTTTGCCTAGAGTATGTTGAGCAGTTAATCTAATCAAAATGTTTGTGTTGCCAATTATCGCCTATCCAGTGTGGAATCTTTGGCTAATGCTTTCTATCAGTGATAACAATGATCTCAATAGTAATCCTGCCAAGTTCACGCTTAAGGAGGAAAGGGATTAAGTGCCACATGCTAAATTAAAGGCGACTAAGGAAAAAGTTGTCCTTGTGCTGCCCAATCTTAAATATTACAAATGGTCTTGTCAAACAAATGTAATTAAACTGTGGCCTAGGTTTTTTGGCCAGATTAAGCTCTGAAGTAACATGAATAGAAAATAAGCTCCCCTGTCTGCCCTGAATACATAATGTAACACAGATTCACAGCATGTGCTTTCTCACTAATATAATGTGAGCTAGCAGTGAGCCTCAGGGGAGGGGGTTGGGCGAGATGACGACTGAAGTTTCTTCCAACTCTCCAGTTTTATATTCCCACTTTCTGAGGCAGCTCTGGGTTGTAGGCAGCTTCTAAGATTCCTGCATAACCCCATTTTAAAACTTGACTGTAATCCTATACTCCCAGACAGCCACAAGGGCTTGCAATGTATATCAAACATGAAATGATATCCTCTCATCTGCATATGTGGTGATCCTACTAGGAGTCCTGAACTAGGTCTGATCATCGCTTCTCAAATTCTAGCTTTTCTCATCAAGAATTGAGGTCCTTGGCTTATTCTTTAAAACAAGAATGAGCCAAGAAGTGCCTGAACCCTCGCAGAGAAAAGCAAGAATCTTGTCGTCCCGCCAAACTTGTAAACATTTAGAAACAACAATAGAAAAAAACCTTTTACTCCCTCTCTCTCTCTCTCTCCAAGTCCAAGGCTGCTCCAGGACTCCTCTCCACATCTCATCATAGGAACATAAGAATATAAGTAGTGCCATACTGAGTCAGACCAATGGTTCATCAAACCTAGCATCCTGTCCTGTGGCCAATATTGATCACATGGGAGAAGAACCAACAGTTAAAATGGGCAATACATTCCCCATTATTCACTCCCAGTTCCCGACAGTAAGAAGTTCATCCTATAAGCTACTTGGTTAATAGCCATTAATGGGCCTACTCTCTAAGAACTTATCCAGTCCTTTTTTAAACCCAGCTATACTACTGGCCTTAACAACATCCTCTGGCAACCAATTCCATAAGTTAATTATGCACTGAGTGAAAAAGTACTTCCTTTTAGTTGTTTTAAATCTGCCGGCAGCTAGTTTCATAGAGTGTTCCCTAGTTCTAGTACTATTTGAGAGGGTAAATAACCATTCCCTATCTACTAGGGATGGGCGAACAGAACGCGGTTTGGATGTTCAGACGTTCAGTTCGAAACCCGAGTTCGGGTTCAACTGTTCAGTTCAGCAGAGTTCGGTTCGACCAAACTTGGCCAGACATCCGAAAATAGTACTATTAATAGTGAAATTGATACCAAATTCAAAGATTTTTTTTGGTATCAGTATCATTTGGCCCTGGGACCACCCGTGGTCTCCACCCCTGGTGCCAGGAAGTCTCCTCCTCAGATGCCTCCCCCTTCCAGTCACGTTTTTCCTGCCCAAAGTCACGTTTTTCCTGACCCTAAACTCATCCGAAGTCACCCGAACATGACCAAACTTTTCGGCCGTTTTCGCGTTCGGTTCAGACATTCGATTCAGACATCCGAACAGACCAAGTTCAGACCGAACTCTGAACATCCGAACCGTGTTCGCACATCCCTACTATCTACTCATTCCACACCACTCAAGATTTTATAAACCTCTATCATCTTTCCTCTCAGTCTTCTCTTCTCTAAGCTGAAGAAACCCAGCTTGTCAAGCCTCTCTTTGTACAGAAACCGTTCCACACCCGTTATCATTCTTGTTGCCCTTCTCTTTACCTTTTCTAGTTCAGCTATGTCTTTTTTAAGATTGGGCAACCAGAACAGCACACTATTTCAGGTGTAGTCGCACCATTGATTTGTATAGAGGCATTACAACATCCTCAATTTTATTCTCTATCCCTTTACAAATAACTCCTAAAATTCTCTTTGCTTTTTTGACCACTGCTGCACACTGCTGGGCTGAGGATTTCAGTGTATTGTACACAGTCACTCCCAGATCCTTTTTGTGAGTGGTAAGTCCTAACTTAGGGTGATTTCAGACATTACGAGATCACGCTCAATCACAGTGAACCACGCTCAATCCCGCGGTAGGGCCAAAGAGCCTTGAACGTCTGTTCGGCGCACACCATATGTTCATCATGCTCAATACCCACATGGGGTCAATTTCAACCATGCTTCCCGGGCTTCCCGGTGCAAAATCCCGGGAAGCGTGGTCAAACAGATCCCCACCGGAAAACAATGAAAAGTAACATCTGGACGCCAATCCCCGGGTGGAACCAAAGGAAACGAGCCCCAGCCATGGACAATGCATGCAGCTTCGCTGCCAGGCAACCAGCAACAACACAACCACCAGAGGGAGATTTAAGGGAAATCAGCAGCAGCCAAGTATGGTGGGATGGAGCGAGGAGGGAGGCAGATGAGAGCAGTGGGCGAGAGAGCGACGGTGGAGGAGGAGGCGGAGGAGGCAGGGGCAGCGATGGAGGTGGAGGTTGCACAGGCAGAGGAGGGGGAGACGGGGGTCGTGCTGACCATGGAGGCGGGGCAGGGACAACACCTGCAGCAGCAGGCGAAACGCGACGCCCCAGGGACATCAGCCAGACCGGGGCCGGAGGAGGCACCCAGGAAATGGGTAAGGGGAACGAAGGGGAGAGGAACAGGGGGCACAGGGGTTCCCAGGGGGGCCAGGGCATGCCCAGGCGACTGGGAGGGAGGTGGGGGTGCCCTGCAAGGGGGTCCCACCTGCACCCAACCCTACACCCCCCACCTACTTTCCCCACAGACACGGAAAATGGCCCGGGCGGACGAGCCCCCAGAGGACACCGGCCCTGCTCGGGTGAAGGCGGAGCCGGTGGAGGAGGAGGATGACCCACTGTGGAGACGACGGAGGAAGGCATACCACCAAGGGGGCCAGTGGGGCCTCCAGGAGACCAGGGACTTCATCAAGATCTGGGGGACCCTCGAGTACCAGCTGGAGCTCGCCCTCAACTAACACAATGAGCATGTCTACCAGGACATAGTGCGAGATATGGAGGTGGCGGGGCACCAGCGCACAGCAGCACAGTGCCGCTCAAAGGCCAAAGAGCTGAAGAAGGGGTACAAGATCATCCGGGACAACAATAGGCGGTCCGGACACGGGGCCCGGACCGCCCCCTTCTATGATGCCCTGGACCACATCCTCCATATGAAGGGGTCCATAGTCGCCCCATGGCTCGTGGGCAGCGCAGTGATCCAGGGCAGGGTACGGGCCGAGGTACCCTCTCCCCTCACTGCCTGCCTGGTAGACATGAGCTCCGTGGCCCCTGACCCCCAGGAAGAGCACCCCACAACCTCCGGCACCAGCAGGCGCCCCCCTGGCAGCAGCCCAGAGAGCACCCACCCCCAGGCTGGCCAAGCAGAGTTCGAGGCTGGCACCATCACCACCCTCAGCCAGTGGTTCATGGGGGAGCACTCCCACACCAAGGGGCCGGTCTCCTAGGGATCCGAGACGGACATCCCAGGTCCCCCATCCACGCACCCCAACACCCACAGCCCCCTCCCTCGCCTGCAGGACATGGAACACCCTGGGAATGGACCCAGGAGACCGAGCCGGCAGCTGCCGAGGAGGCCAGACAGCAGGTGCAGGAACCAGGTGAGGCAGGCAGGGTGGTAGGGAGGGCACCCTGGGGTGCAGGGAGGAGGTCCCTGGGCAGATGGAGGGGATGGGAGGGGCTGGGGTCAGGGGGTGGGGAGGGCCCAGGAGATATGCCCGGGGGCCCAAGGGGCCCCTGCCCCATCCCAGGCAGGGGGCAGGGGCCGGAGACAGGTTTGGACTCACCCTCTCGTACCCACAGGCCAACCCTGGCAGCCAGCGTCCCCTGGACCTGTGGCCCCAGCGCAGTGCATGCAGGAGTACCGGGCACGGGTCCGCAGGCAGAGGGAGGAACAGGCGCAGGAGAGCATCCAGAATGCTGCGGAACAGGGGGAGAAGATGATCGAGGCCGTGGCCTGCATGGAGGTGGCCATAGAGCGGTCCCTGGAGCCGGCCGAGGTGAGGGACCAGAGGCTCCAGGACGAGGTGCACCTGGAGCAGAGGCGGGAGTGCCGGGAACATAGCAGGCAGATGGAGGCACTCAGGAGGCTGGAGCAGGCCATCACCGGGATGGTGCGGGAGCACACAGCCAAAATGGACAGGTCCCACAATATTGGGACCTCCCTGCTCCTGCATGCTGGCACGATGTGCACCTATGTGATGGCAGATGCACCCTGCCTGCCCATGTCCCAATGCTGGGACCCTCAGCGGCCCCACCCCGCCCCCAGGTGCCCCACCCGCCCCCATGCCCTCAGGGGCCGCGCATTCGCTTCCCGGTGCCCCCGGTGTCCGGAGGGTGCAGCCTCCCAGGGGGCCACCCCGGGCCCTGGCCTTCCTCTCTCCCCTCACTGCCTACCCCCCTGCCAGACCAGGAGGCGTCACAGGACAATGCAGGGAACACGGACAGTGGGGGGATGAGGAGAGCTCACAGAGCTCCATGGGCCTCATCGGCCACTCACAGGGACGGCCAAGGAAGTGAGGGGGGTTGGGAGGAGGGGGAGGGTGATGTGATGGGGGCCACTGTAGGGGACAGGGCAATGCAGGAGTAGAGGGACAGGGTAAACGTGTGCACTTGGGGTAAATAAAGGCTGCATTCACGAGTATGGCTCACACTCCCATTTGTGGGGGACAGGGGTGGGGGCCCACCTGTGCAGGGGCATGGCCACATAACCATGGGTGGGGCCCCGGGGGGGGAGTCCCTCACAACTGGGCCCCCTGGGCGATATGCCTTGCCAGGGCATCCCGGATCCGTTTTGCATAACGGTACTCCCTGGGGTTCTCGGTGTTCATGTACAGGGGCACAGGATCGGGGTGCCGGTGGGGCTCAGGGTACTCCAGGGCTGCCCTCTCAGTTTTTCAGATACTGTGGAGCACACAGCAGACACTGATCACCAGGGCTGAGGTTGAGACGGTGTAATCCAGGCACCCAGATACACTCCTCCAGCGCTGCTTGAGGGCCCCGAAGGCACGCTCCACCACACTCCGGCTGGAACACAGGTGGGTATTGTATAGCACCTCCACAGGGGTCTTCGGTACAGGGTAAACCTTCATCAACCAGTGGGTGAGGGGGTAGTCAGGGTCCCCCAGAATACAGGGGGGCATCGGGACCCCCTCAATCCAGCTCATGCCCATGTCCACGAAGTCCCCAAGGAACATCCAGGCATAGAAGGGTGAGATGGTCATGATCCTGGCGTCATGACTGCGGCTGGAGTTGCACGTGTAGATGTCTATGAACAGGCCCCGGTGATCCACCACCCCCTGAAGCTGCAGGGAGTAGTAACCGTGCCTGTTCACATACTCCAGGGCCTCCCCAGTGGCTGGGCAGAGCACGTCCTCCACCGCCTTGCACACATCCCAGAGGATAAAGGCAACAGTGCTGAGCCCCACCCCGAAGTGCTGGAGCACGGACCGGCACGAGTCAGGCGTAGCGAGGGCCCAGACCCCTATTGCCACCCGCTGGACCATGGGGATGGGGTCTCGCATGGAGGTGTGTTGCCACCCCAGCCAAGGTGTGAGGAGCTCCGCTAGGCGGATCAGGGTACTCTTGTTCATCCTAAAGTGGGCCCTCCAGTCTGGCTCTTCCCAGTGGGCCAGCGCCCTAGCCCTCCATATCTGTGGGCTCTCTGCGACCCATAGGCATCTGCCTATGGGTGTAGTGAGCAGGGCTGCCCAGCGCATGGTCTCCCTTGCCCACAGGAGGTGCCTGGCAGCCCCTCAGAGCACTGCGGGCCAGGTCTGGCTCTGGCTCGCAGCCTGCCAATCCACCCCGGAGATTCTCTGTGCCCTGAGCTCAGCATGGGATCTCCTGCACCCGTGGTGGTCCCGGAGGCCCCTTGCAGCTATCCGGGCCAGGGCAACCCACAACCAGGCAGCCAGTTGCACCTCCGCAGTCAGGAGGTGCAGCTGCTCCGTGTGGTCGCGGAACCACTCAGCTGCGAGCGTGAGGTACATCCAATAGGCAGCTGCCCTGTCCCGCTCCATGGTTGTGGGGCCCAAGGGGGGGACGGGAACAGTTTTACAGGGCCTCTGATGGCAGAGCTGTCCAGGGGGGCAGGCCCCTAGGCAGCTGTGGCCTCCCCAGGGGGGGCTGGGGTATGCGTGCGTGCAATTGGGTGCACCAGCAGGCAGCGCACCTGGCCTCGCCCCTGCATGGGTGTGTGGGTCTGCATGCTCCCTGGACAGCTGCATTCCATCAGCCATGTCCACCACCACCCCGTCCCCCCTCCCCCCACTGTTTGCTACAGTATGGCCTTGGAGGTGCGATTAGCCGGACAGTGTGATCACTATTGTGTTCTGCAGCTGTGCCAGGTCCGCACCCCACGCCTCGCTCTGTTGTGCTACAATGTTGTGGTCCACGGCCGCTTTCCCTGGCCTTGGGACTCGGAGCCCCTCCCGGCCCCGGAGGGTGTGTGTGCCCCCCATGCATTTGTGTTATTCTCCCTGTCGTGCCAGACCATGGCTGGTTGCCCATCCACCGGGCTCCTGATCCCCAGCCCCCATGCCACCCCCATATCTGGACCTTCCGCGAGACCATGTCTCTTTGCGACCTGTGGCATACCCCAGCCGTGCAGCTGCTCCTGGGCACTCCAGGCAGCCGTGCGGGAGCCTTTGAGAGCTTAAGCTCTGGACTTTGCTACTTCGGCTATGAGGCGAGCGCTCGTGATTGCCGGCTGCATACGGAGACCCTGGGGCTGGCTCGCTTCCCTGAGGGGTGCATCCCGGACAAGCAGTGTTCGCATGTGCCCTGGTCTGGGGCTGATACCGTTTCTGCGCTGGTTGTGTGCGGGCTGAGCGCCTACACGGTGTGCCTTGCTGAGGGTGGCCCTGCCTTGGCCGTGTCCTACTTTGCCTGTTTTCACGGGACGCGTGGGTACCAGCACACCTGTGGGGCGGTGTACCACTGGCTGCTGGAGTGGGGACATCTTCCTTGGCCCCCTTCTTCTGCCTGCTGGAGCCTTCCGTGGAGGAGATGTCGGCCCTGTTGGGGGTGTGGTCCCGTATGGACGTCCAGCTGGATCTCTCCATGCATGATCCCTTTGAGGCATACTACCTGATTGCCCACCACATGTCCGTGCTGGGGTATCGCCAGGGCTTGATCCATTGGCCCCACCTGGTTTACCAGGTGGGGCACCCAGGCCCTGGGCCCACAGTGGCCCCCAGTGGCAGCCTGTGACTCCATGTGCTCCTCCCACCCCACCCCGGTGTCCTGCCCCTGTGTGGGCTCCTGCCCCAGTCTGGGGGGGGGGGCTGGTCCCCGCTGGCTGCTCCTTCCCTGATGTCTCTGCCATGCTGTGGTGCAGCCTGCTTTGCAGGGTGCTGCTGCCCCTGCCTGTGGCCCTGGGTCCTCTCCGGGCCCCACCCCCTGGTCTGACTGCACACCCTGGGCTCCCCTCCATGGTTGTCCTCCCTGGTGCCTGGGTGCGGCGCTCTGTGTGGCCTCTCTGACCTGCCTGCATCCAGCTACCTGTCCGCACCTGCCGGTGCTGCCACCTGCTGCACAGCCCCCCCTTGGCGCTTGTGTGACCTGGGGGTTCGGGCACTACCGGACTGGGCTGCGGTGCTTCCACTGGGGGGGGTGCATCGTTGGACCTGCAGCACAACTCCACCTGTCCCTCCATCTGCTCCTCTGTGACTTTGGGGTCTCCATGTTCCTCCTGGACCGTGTCCACCCAGCTCGCTGTGCATTGCGGGCCCCCATCGTGCCTTGGGTCCTGCCCCCCCCTTTCCGAGACTGCCTGTGTTGCTGTGGGGGCGCCTATGTGGACTGTGCTGCTGTGGGGATGGGGGTTGCTGCATCCTGTGTCCTGCCCTGCCCCTTTGCGGTCCCCCCCCTCTTCCGTGTCCACCCCTGCTCCCGTTGTGCCTTGTGTGTTTTCCGGGCACCTGTGCCCCACTTCCTGACCTTTCCCACGTGTGTGTGCATGTGTGTGTGTGTGTGCCCGGGCGTGTGGCCGTGCTGTGTGTTCTGCTGTGGCTCCGCTGTCTGTGTGCCTGCTGTGTGTGGTACCTGTCAGCCTCTTCTCCCTCTCCCCCCTCCCTTCCCATTTCCCTTGTGTGGGCGTTCCCCTTTTGTGCCTTTCAGCTTTGTTTGCCCTCCGGCGGCCATGTCTGTGTCCCGCCCCTGCCTGGTGGCTTCTGGGAATTTTGACCACGGCTGGGGATTGGCGTCATGTCTGTTGCGCTGCACCGATCCGTGATCCGTCAGCCCAATTCCCGGTCGTGGTCCCAGTCCTGTCACGTCTGTTTGGGGCTTTTATTCACCCTGGGGGGTGGTTGATTTGTTCACCCCCACTGGGAATCCACTGTGGTGACCCGCCCGCCCATAACGTCTGAAATCACCCTTAGTACCCAACATCGTATACTCATAGTTTGGATTATTTTCCCCTTTGTGCAGCACTTTGCACTTGTCCACATTAAATCTCATCAGTCATGTAGCTGCCCAGGCACCCAGTCTCGTAAGATCCTTTTTGTTGCAGTTCTTCAGTCTTCTCATGTTCTAACTACCTTGAATAACTTGGTGCGATCTGGAAATCTGATCATGCTTTTCCAGATCATTAATGAATGCATTAATGATACACCGGCTACAAAGATGTTACAGTCAGACATACATTTATAAGTTAATTGCTTATACCACCAGGACCCTTTATCCAATCTTCTGAAAGTTGGCATAGATAGTAAACATGGGGAGGGGTATAAACTTGCCAAGTTTAATCCACATTAGACGGGAGACAAAGACATTATAGTCAGGAATGTATATGCAGATATTTGCAAAACAACATAGTTCAACTGTTTATAAGGTAAGATTACTTTATTTAAACTTTGTGAAGTTTGGTACAAGAAATGCCTGCCATTGGAGGAACGATCCCTCCATGTTTCATTGAAATATACTGAAAAACAAAAACATTACAGCCAAAGTTGTGTTTCCCTTTGAAACCAATGGAAATAGAAAACGGAAAAAAAAACCAAAACGTAATTTTGATACTTATGAAAATGAAAGATTTAAACAACAAAAACAAAAAATGACAATGAAAATTGACAATGGGTCTCTGGTGCACACCTCTAGTATTTGGTTACATATTCAAGTTTGGATTATTTGGGGAACCTATCTAGTATACTCTGGGACTAAGATAGCAAGCAATTCTTTCCTATATTTTTGTATGACCATAATTTATTATAGAGCTGCAGGAATGGGTCTATAATTAAGGTGACTGCATCCCTGTTAAAATCACGAACATTCTATTCACTCTAAAACCAAGATGAATGATCGTACAACTATGAAAGTTTGTATTAAGGATATCTTGTGTGAGGGGTAGAAGCTTTTCAAATTTCAGCCAGATCATTTAATAAATGGCTACGTTATAGAACTTGATTTTTGGAGACAGAACTATTTTTTTCCCCAGGGGTTTGCTCCATTTTCTGTTGACACAGAAACGTTTGTTTTAAATTATCTATCTGGAAGCATAGAAGAGTCATAAAATTCAAATGTACATTCTATTGTGTCTTGAGTTTACAAGTTATGATGGTTTTGAAGTCCCCACATTATCCAAGAGAGAGAGAGAGAGAGAGAGAGAGAGAAGTTATGTCATGCATGTGCAGATTCAACAGTGAAGGCTAGTGGAGCTTCAGGCCCCCATTGGATAACCTGCGCTGACATCATGCTGGGACTGGGCAGAATTCTTTAGCCGCAAGAGGCTGTAGTGTTTGCACGTGGAGGCAAGGCCAGTGTAAGCATACAGAGCTGCTGGCAGCAGCTACTGTCTCGGACACTCTCCCAGGGTTTGCAGTGCATGTTTCTGCTGCTTCTGGATTCCTAAACATGGTGGCTGAAACTTCTCTCTGCTGCTTCCCAGTGCACACGTGAGCTATCTCACCTCCACTGCCCATGTGGGATCCTACACATAATGCTGAATTGAGCAATTGCTGCAAAAGTTGTTTCCCGCAGAAACAGACCATTCACCTGTGCTCATGCAATGAGGAAACGTACTGATTTTTCACTAGTTCCCATTTGGTAACTGCCATTGTTTGATACTTCTGGTAATTCTTCCTAAGCAGGAGCAGCCACACACTATGTAAAGTTCCTTACATGTTACTTATGTTTGCTAAGTGTATGATCGCAAGTTTACTATGAAACTTTCAGCATTTCCCATATCTGTCCTTATTTTGGCTCCTTGTAAACTGTGTTTGATTAGCATATTTCAAGGGCTATCCCTAGTTTTCTGCAATCTGATGCTGGAAATTGTCGTAAAATGTTGGAAACTGAAAAATACACCAGAAACTAACTGGTGGAAAATACAAAAAAATATAGGAAAATGGTGGACAATCACAAGTGCCAATCTCGACAACAGCAGAAACATGGATTCACAGGATAGTGAGGAAATATCAATTAACAATCACAAGCACTCCCCAAAGATAGGTATTTCTTAATGGTACAGGAACAGTCGGTCTTGTCTCAGCTCTACCTCCATTTTGCCACATTGATTGAGCTCCTCACTGCCCACAGCCTCTTGCCAGGACCCACGCCAGCTGTGTTGCTCATCATAAGTCTCTCTGTGGGAGATGGGAGAGTCTGCTGGAGCGGGGGGAGGAGGGTTCTTGGTGCCCAGAGACAAGAGAGACTTCTGATGTTTGCAAAGGGACTAGGGGGAAGTGATACTGATAAGGGGCTCTGACTGCTGGAGGGGGACATCTGGAGGAGCAGAGGGAGATGCTGTGGGTTCAGGGGGAGAGAAGCTGCTGAAGTAGCAGGGGAGGGGAGGCTGTTTTGGAGAAAACTCTAGGTGTGGAGGAGGAGGAGCTAGGGCAGATCCTGATCCCTGTGGGATGACCCTATTGTGCTCACAGATTTGAAACATTATTAATTATTATTATTTATTATATTATTATTAATATCCCACACCCTCCTGCCAAAAGGCAACTCAGGACAGTGTACAAACATCTTTAAACAAAACCAATATATAATAAAATACAATAAAATACAACTATTAAAAATACATCCTGAATGGAGATAACCCTCCCTCCCCCAACCCTCCCACCAACTACCTATCTCCCCCACCAAAAGCCTGTTGGAACAACCAGATCTTACATTGTTGTCAAAAAGAGGGGAGGTCCAGGGCCAGCCACCAGAAGGGAGTTCCACAGCCTCAGGGAAGTCACCAAGAATGCCCTCCCCAAGGTTGCCACCTGAGAAACTTGGGGGACCTCAAGGAAGGCTCCCCTGGCAGACAGCAGGGACTGGTCCAGGATCCAGGGGATGATGCAGTCCCACAGGCAAGTGGGGTCCAGACCATGTATGGCTCTATATGCAAGGATTAACACCATTACTGGTGCTCAAAATCACCAGTGCTCCACTGTTGCTGGAATCTTCCTGTATTCAAGCAGGGGGTTGGACTAAATGACCCACAAGATCCCTTCTAACTGTAACATTCTGTGGTAGTTAAAGGCAGTGGAGGAGGAGGCACAATGTGCCAAAATAATAGAAGGGAAGGGTGAGCACTGAATTACATGTATATGGCCATGGGGAGTGAAATTATGGGGGAAGAGTGGGATGATGGGTAAAAACCCCATTAGGGGTGGCTTAAGAGGTGACAAAGAGGTGAGTGGAATAGGAAAGGTAACTGACTAGGTCGTCTGGAGGAATAACTGTTATATAGAGATCAAGTGAAATGTACAATATTGGGAAATGGTTATTAGTACAAATTTTCTGAATTGAAAAAAATAAATACTGTATTTCCCTTTCAAAAAACGGGGAAATTCTAGGCTCAAAAAATTTCTAGGCTAAAAAAATCTTCCATTTAAGAGAGAAATTAGGTTCTTACAAGTTCACTCACTCACCAAAAAGCATGCCTTGACTTCTGTGCCATGTAAGCAGTAAAGAGGTTGTAGAGTAACACATATTGTACCCACTTACATGCACCCACACTTTGCCTTGGTCTTTCATCCCCAATTCTCTTCCTCTCCATGTTGGGGACAACACTGAAGTTGGGGATATCAAAGTGCCCTGACCCCTGCTTTCCCTATTTGCACTCATTTGGGCAGGGGAGACTGGGACAGCTGAGTAATGTGGGGCTGTGTATATGGGGGGAACAAGGTTGGTGGAAGCAGGATGTATACAGGGAGGCAAGACTGCGAGCAGCTGGGCAGAGTGGGAAGTATATGTATGGAAAGGGAACATCCAGGTGCTAGGGGAGTATTTATGAGGAACAAGATTGAGAAATGGGTGAATTGAGCAATCACAGCAAACGCTATTTCTATCAGAACCAGATCATTCACCTGTGCTCACGTGATTAGAAAACTTACTAGTTTTTTTCACTAATTTCACTAGTTCCCATTCAGTAACTGCTATTCTTCAGTCCTTCTGCTAATTCTTCCTAAACAATAGAGGTGTGCATTTCATTTTCGTTATCATAATAATGAAAATTAAATAGGGATTTTTCATTTTCTTTATTGAATAATGAAAATGAAATAACATAATAATGGGAGAAATATGTTGTTATTACGAATTAATAGGAAAAACCTTAACAAACACTTTTTCAGTTATGTCTTTTACATTTTTAATGCAATTTTCATGGCACTTGACAGGACTGTACCCTGGACAGAGGGCATTATGCATACCATGTTTCAGAAAGATTGGATAAAGGGATCTGATTTTATAAGCAGGTGACATTTGTTATTTTACAAAAATCTGTGTGCACATTCCTGTCTGGAATGTCTTTGTCTCCCATCTGATTTGGATGAAGATTAACAAGATTATATCACTCCACAGGATTACTCTGGGTGACTTCAGATGTTACGAGATCACGCTGAACCACACTGAACCACGCTGAACACCCCCGTGGGGCCAAAGGGCCCTGAACGTCTGAACGGCGTGCGCCAGATGTTCATCACGCTCAATACCCACATGGGGTCAGGTTCAACCACGCTTCCCGGGCTAGCCGGGGGAAGGTCCCGGGAAGCGTGGTCAAACGAACCCCCACAGGGAACCAAGCAAAAGTAACGTCTGGACGCCAATCCCCCAGCGGAACCAAAAAAAAAGAGCCCCGGCCGGGGACGAGGCACGCAGCGTCGCTGCCAGGCAACCAGCACCAACACAAACACCGGAGGGAGATTTAAAGCGAGAGCAGCAGCAAGCAAGCGTGGCGGGATGGAGCGAGGAGGGAAGCGGAAGAGAGCGGAGGCACAAACAGCGACAGCGGCGGGACAGGAGGCGGAGGACGTGCAGCCAGGCCCAGCGATGCAGGCGGAGGGGGCACAGGTGCAGGAAGGGGGCACACGGGAGCACCCGACCAGGGAGGCGCCCCGGGAACACCAACCACAGCTGCAGCCGGGTCGCGCCGCCCCGGGGACAGCGGCCGGAACAGGCCCACAGGAGGCACCCAGGAAACGGGTAAGGGCACCCACTGGGAGGGGAACAGGGGGCACAGGGGAACCCCCTGTGGAGGGGGCCGGGGGGACCCCGGGCGGAAGGCAGGGGGGCAGGGGGACCCCGGGCGGAGGGCAGGGGGGCAGGGGGCCCCCGAGAGGGCCCACACCCTCACCCAGCAACCAACCACCCCCCTTCCCCCCCCCAGACACGAAAGTCGGCCCGGGCGGACGAGCCCCAGGAGGAGCCCGGCCCCCGGCCCCCGGAGGCGCACCCCCAGGAGGAGGTGGAGGAGGAGCAGAGGCAGGTGCAGCATGAGCTGGACCGGGAGGAGGAACAGCAGGGGCCCAGCCGGAGGAAGGCCTATCACAGAGGGGGACAGTGGGGCCTCCAGGAGACCCGGGACTTCATACGGATCTGGGGGACCCTCGAGTACCAGGTGGAGCTCGCAATAAACCAGCGCAACGAGCATGTCTACCGGGACATCGTGCGCGACATGGAGGCGGCGGGGCACGAGCGCACTGTCAACCAGTGTCGCTCGAAGGCCAAGGAGCTCAAGAGGGGGTACAAGGCCCTCAAGGACAATAACAGCCGCTCCGGCCACGGGGCCCGCACCGCCCCCTACTACGATGCCCTGGACCGCATCCTTCACATGAAGGGCTCCATCGTTGCCCCACGCCTGGTGGGCAGCGCTGTGGTCCAGGGCAGGGAGCGGGCCGAGGTACCCCCTCCCCTCGCCGCCCGCCCGGTAGACACGAGCTCAGGGGACCCCCACCCCCAGGAGGACCACCCGGGACCCGCAGAAGCCCCAAGGCCCCCCCCCAGCAGCAGCCCGGAGACATCCCAACGCCGGGCCGGCCAGGCGGAGTCGGAGGTCGGCACCTTCACCACCCTCAGCCAGTGGTCCCAGGGGGAGCACTCCCAGGGTGAGGCGCCGGGCTCCGAAGGCTCGGAGACGGACATAGAGGGTAAGCGGGCCCCCAGGGCAGGGGGGGGCAAGACCAGGGGGCCGGTGGCAGGGGCGGGGGTGGGGGCCCTGCTGCAGGGGCCACAACCAGCCCCCTTCACCCGCTCCCCCCTCTCCCGCCCGCAGGACATGGGGAGCCCCAGGACCGGGCCAGCGAGACGGTGCAGGCCCCCGCGGAGGGCACAGGAGAGCAGGTGCCGGACCCAGGTAAGGCGGGAGGGCTGGGATGGCGGGAGGGCCCCCCGGGCGCCAGCCCAGGGGGGCCTCCGGCCTCAGTGGGGGAGGGGGGGCAGGGGGCCCCGGGACCCGACCCCGCTAGGGGACAGGGCCCTGCACTGACCCACCCGCCCATTTCCACAGGGCAGCCCCCGCGCGCGGCGCCTCCGCCGGCCGCGGCCCCAGCCCAGCGGATGCGGGAGTACCGGGCGCGGGTCCGCAGGCGCAGGGAGGAGCAAGCGGAGGACATCGTCCGCAGGGCGGAGGAACAGGGGGAGCGCATGATCGCCTCCGTGGACCGCATGGAGGCGGCCATAGAGCGGTCCATGGAGAAGGCCCTGGAGACAGACCGCCGGCTGGAGGCGGAGGTGCGCCTGGAGCGGAGGCGGGAGCGCCGGGAGCACCAGCGGCAGCAGGGGCTGCTCAGGGGCCTCCGGCAGGACATACAGGGCATGGTGCGGGAGCACAGTGCAAAGATGGACAGGTCCCACGACATTGGGACCTCCCTGCTCCTGCATGCGGGCACCATGTGTGCCTACGTGATGGCCGGCGCACCTCCGGGCGCCCTGCCCGCCCAGGTCCCCATGCCGGGCCCCTCGGCGCCCCCGGGCCCAGCCCTGCCGCCCCTGGCGCCCCCCCGGCCCCAGGGCCCTCGCATGCGCCTCCCAGTGCCCCCGGGCCTCCGGAGGGTCCAGCCCCCCCGGGGCGCGACCGGGGCACCGGGCACAGCTGCCCATCCGCCGCCCGGCCCCCTGCCGGGGCCGGGACCGGCCCAGGACACGGCAGGGGACACGGACAGTGGGGGGGAGGGGAGCTCCCAGAGCTCGGTGGGCCCAAGCGGCCGCACGAGGGGTCGGCCCAGGAAACGCGGGGGGATGGTGGGAAGGGGGGGGAGGGGGAGGGCCACATGAGGGCGGGTGGTGGACGGGGTCACGGGCACGGGGGTGGGGAGGGGGCACAGGGTGATTGTGTGAACTGTGTGGGCAATAAAGTGTTGTAAAGAGACAGTTGTCCCCGGCCCGTTTGTGGGGGGGACAGGGCTGTGGGACCGCGTGTACAGGGGCATTGGCACGGAACGGGGGGTGGGGCCCCCAGGGGCGGGAAGGCCCTCACAGCGGGCCCCCCCGGGCGATGTGGGTTGCAAGGGCGTTCCGGATCCTTTTGGCATACCGGTACTCCCGGGGGTTCCCTGCGTTCACGTACAGGGGAACAGGACCGGGGGGCCGGTGGGGCTCGGGGTACTCCAGGGCCGCCCCCTCGGTCTCGCACACATTGTGCAGAACGCAGCAGGCACCGATCACCAGGGCGGAGGTGGGGACGGTGAAGTCCAGGCGGCCAGCTATACTCCTCCAGCGCTGCTTCAGGGCCCCGAAGGCACGCTCCACCACGGTCCGGCTCGCACACAGGCGGGTATTGTATACCTGCTCCGCAGGGGTGCTCGGGACAGGGTAGACCTTCATCAGCCAGCGGGTCAGGGGGTAGGCGGGGTCCCCCAGGATGCAGGGGGGCATGGGAACCCCCTCGATCCACCTCATGCCCATGTCCGCGAAGTCCCCCCGGTACATGCGGGCATAGAAGGGGGAGATGGTCATGATCCTGGCGTCGTGACTCCGGCCGGAGTTGCCCGTGTAGATGTCTATGAAGCGGGCCCGGTGGTCCACCACCCCCTGCAGGTGCAGGGAGTAGTATCCGTGCCGGTTCACATACTCCAGGGCCTCCCCCGCGGCCGGGCGCAGGATCTCGATGTGTGTGCCGTCCACGGCTCCGATGCAGTTCGGGAAGCCCCCGGCCGCGAAGCCAGCCATCACAGCGCCCTGGTCCAGGAGCTGGATGGTCCTGTCGAGGAGCACGCCCTCCACAGCCTCGCACACATCCCGCACGATGCAGGCGACCGTGCTGAGCCCCACCCCGAAGTGCTGGGACACGGAGCGGCAGGAGTCGGGCGTTGCGAGGGCCCAGACCCCTATGGCCACCCGCTGGACCATGGGGATGGGCTCCCGCATGGAGGTGTGCTGCCGCTCCAGCCAGGGCGTGAGGAGCTCCGCTAGGCGCAGCAGGGTGGCCTTGCCCATCCGGAAGTGGGACCCCCACTCGGCCTCCCCCCAGTGGGCCTGGGCCCGCTCCCACCAGGCCTGGGGCCGCTCCGTGACCCATAGGCTCCGCGCTATGGGCATAGCCAGCAGCGCTGCCCGGCGGAGGGTCTGCGTTGCCCAGCGGAACCGCCTCGCGGCCCCTCGGAGCGCAGCGGGCCGGGTGAGGCTCCGGCAGGCGGCCAGCCACGCCCCCCAGGCCCGGCGCCGAGCCCTGAGCCGGGCACGGACTCTCCTGCGGGCCTGCTGGCCCCGGAGGCGCACGCCAGCCCGCAGGGCCAGGACATAGCGCAGGCGGACGGCCAGGTGCACCCTCTCGGTCAGGAGGCACAGCTGCTCAGTGTGGTCACGGTGCCACTCAGCCGCGAGCGCGAGGAACATCCAGTTCCCACCTGCCCTATCGCGCTCCATGGTGCTGGGGCCCCGGTGGGGGCTGGGAGCGCTTATGGCGGCCCGGTGCTGGTGGCTCCGCCCGGGGGTCGGCCTCGCGGGCCTGCGCGCGCCCTGTGCCGGTGCGTTCCGGCTGCTCCCGCCCCCAGCACCCCGGGCCCCCTCCCCTCGCTGTTTGTAGCGGGATGGCCTTGAAGGTGCGATTAGGCAGACAGAGAGCTCGCTGTTGTTCTCTGCAGCTGTGCCGGGCCCGCACCCCACGCCTCGCTCTGTTGTGCTACAATGTTGCGGTGCGGGCCCGTGTTCCCTGTCCCGGGGGCCGGGCCGAGCCTCTCCCGGCCCTGGGCAGTCTGTGTGCCCTCCGGGCTCCGTGTCCCATTCCCTGTTGTGCTGGACCATGGCTGGCTGCCCATCCATGGGGCTCCCGCTGTCCGGCCCCCAAGGGGCCCCCCATATCTGGGCCTTCCGCGAGACCATGTCTCTGTGCGACCTGTGGCACACCCCTGCCGTGCAGCTGCTCCTGGCCGGGCCGGGGAGCCGTGCAGGTGCCTACGAGAGCCTGAGCTCCGGGCTCCGTTACTTTGGCCATGTGGTGAGCGCCCGTGATTGCCGGCTGCATGCGGAGGCCCTGGGGCTGGCTCGTTTCCCCGAGGGGCGCATCCCGGAGGTGCTGTGCGCCCATGTGCCCTGGAGCGCCTCGGAGACCGTGTCAGCGCTGGTGGTGTGTGGTCTGGGCGCCTACTCGGAGTGCCTGGCCGAGGGTGGCCCTGCCTTGGCCGTGAGCTACTTCTCCTGTGTTCACGGGGCCCGTGGGTACCAGCGCACCCGTGGGGCGGCGTTCCAGCGGCTTCTGGAGCTGGGGCATCTTCCGTGGCCCCCTTCTGCTGCCTGCTGTGTGCCGGAGCCCTCCGCGGTGGAGATGTCATCCCTGTTGGCGGTGTGGGCGCGTGTGGATGTGCAGCTGGCCCTCACCATGCCCGATCCCTTCGAGGCCTACTACCTGATCGCCCACTACATGTCCTTGCAGGGGTACCGCCGGGGCATGCTGCACTGGCCCCACCTGGTCCACCGGGCGGGCCACCCGGGCCCTCGGGCCAGCGGGGCCCCCGGCAGCGGCCCGTGAGCCCCGCGTCGCTGGCCTGCCCCCCCCGGCGTGGTGCCCCCGTGTGGGCTCCCGCCCCGGCCCGGGGGGGGGCCCTGGTCCCCGCTGGCCGCTCCCGACCTGCGGACCCCACCTCGGTGAGCTCCCGCCCGCCTCGCTGCTTGCTGCTGCCCCTGGCCGTGGTCCTGGGCCCCCTCCATCCCCGTGACTCCGTGGGTGCTGCCTGAGCGTCGCTGGTGCTGCGGAGGAGCACCGCTGGACCCGGCTGCCCTGCCTGTGCCAGCCTTTGACTGTGGGGCCCCCTTCCTCCTCCTCCTGGCGCCCCTCCGCCGGCCTCGCTGTGCTTTGGGGGCCCCCAACGTGCCTTGCTCCGGGGGTCCGCCCCCCCCCCCCGAGACTGCCTCTGTTCCTGTGGGGGCACCTCCTTGGACTGGACTGGACTGGGGTGGTGTGGGGGTGGGGGTTGCTGCTGTCTGTGCCTTGCCCCGTGGTGGTGCCCCCCCCTCCCTGCCGGTGTTCCGGGTGGGGTGTTCCGGGCGCCCCTTCCCCCCTTCCCGGCCTTTCCCTGGTGTGTGTGTGTGTGCGTGGGCGTGTGGCCGTGCATTGTGCCCTGCTGCGGGACCGCTGTGTGAGCCGGCTGTCAGCCTGTTCTCGCTCTTCCCCCCTCCCTTCCCGTTTCCCTTGTGTGGGCGTTCCCTTGTGTGCCTTGTGGCTTCGTTTGCCCTCAGTCGGCCATGTCTGTGTCCCGCCCCTGCCCGGTGCCTTGTGGGGGTTTAGCGCCCGCCGGGGGTTCGGCTGCACGTCTGTTGTGCTGCCACGGGCCGTGATGGTGCGGCCCGGTTCCGGGCCGTGGTCCCGTTCCCGGCACGTCTGTTTGGGTCGTTTTCCAACCCCCGGGCATGGTTGCGCTGTTCGCCCCCCCTGGTGGTTCGCTGTGGTGAACCGGCCACCCGTAACGTCTGAAAGTACCCTCTCTGTCAAATTCCAGAAGGACTGAATAAAGGGTCCTTATGTTATAAGCAATTTATTTGTAAATGCATTTCTGGCTTTATCATCTTTGTATTCCATTCATTTTACATGGCCTTTGGCATGTTTGTATCTCAGATCTTCAGGATCATCTCTGCCAAATTTTGGAAAGATTTAATAAAGGGTCCAAATTGTAGGAACAATTGAAGTTTCCTCTTGAAGACTTTTGTTATTCAGGTAAATAGTACATGGAGTGTCATTCAGAGACAGACGTGGCAAGGGGAAGGGAGCTGTAGTGGGGGAGGGGGCCATAGTAGGGAGGGGGCAGCCCAAGAAACTGACAGACACATTCACTGTCCAATTACTGCATGCATCCAACCTTTACAGGAGGACCAATCAGTGGTAGCTTCAAGGCGGGCATAGGGTAGATACAAGATATTGTTCTTTGGGCCAGTTCTTTGTCTGGTTAATTCTGGCTTTTGTCAGAGTGTTTTCTCATAATTTTCTGTTAGGCTGTGTGCGTGCATGCACATGTGTATGTGTGTGTGTGTGTGCGTGCGCACAAACATGCGTGTGCATGTGTGAAAGCTCACTGCACGAGTTCAACTAGCTACATTAAGCCCCATGCACCTGAGATGCCCGCCCAGAATGAAGCCTGTTCCAAACAGCAGAGATGACAGATATATTATCTGGCCAATTGGCTTGACATTCCAAAGACACCCGGGCTGGGACAGAGAGGTGATTGCCTCTCTTACTGCATGCTTCCAGCTTTCCAGGACCAATCCGGGGTGACTCTGAGGCAGGCATAGAAGGGACATAAGTGGGACTTCAGGCAGTAAGGCAGAGGGTATGGAGAAGCATCCCAGCAATCAGGAGACATGGTTCACACATCTAGGTTGGCAATCACAATCAGTCACATCCTGCAGCAATGTGACGGGAACATCAGAGAATCCCTTATTGGCTCTTTCCTATGCAGATGATTCCAATTTCCCATTATCATGTGAAGGAGAGGGATTGTGGTGGTCACAGCACAGAATGATATATGGGTGACATTTCTCATTGCCAATTGGCATCACAAACATCTTGTACCACAGTGACAAATGTAAGAGAATCCCTGATATAGACTCATACTCTCCAGATGCTGTTCAGGCTTATAATCTTAGGACCCTTTATCATATATTTCTTATATTTGTCAGAGATGCTTCTAAAGGTTGGAAATAGAATTTTTCCAAATTTCATGTAAACTGGCTGGAATACAAAGATGTTACAGACAGAAATGAATTTAAAAGTAAATTGCTTATAACATTGGGACCCTTTATCCAATTTTTCTGTAATTTGTCTTGGATAGTATTATTGGGGCGAGATATAATTTTGCCAAGTTGTATCCAATTTGGATGGTAGACAAAGACTTTACAGCCAGGAATGTGTACACCAAATTTTGTAAAATAAAAAAATTCAACTGCTTATAAAATGGGATCCCTTTAACCATTAATTCTGAAATTCGGTACAGATAATGCTATCCAGTGGGATATCATTTTGTCAGGTTTCTTCAAAATCAGATGAAAAATAAAAAAGTTACAGATGAAAATGTGTTTTCCATTTAAACCAATGGAAATCAAAAACAAAAGTAAAAAGAAAAGAAAACAAAGATAAACAAAACGTAACAAAAACACATGATATTATAATAATGAAAACAAAATGAACAAAAACAAAAGAGTTACTGTGCACATAGACAGAAGCAGTTTGTAAGTTTCTTACAAGCTGCTTATGTTGCTTGTGTACAATTTCAAGTTCACTACATAACTTTCATAATTTCCCTTATTAGTCCTTGTTTTGGCTCCTTGTAAATTCTGTTTCAATTAGCATATTTCAAGGACAAGTATTTGCCCACCCACATATCCACCTCCTGTGTATTAGGTTGCACAAAACCTCCTCACCTCCAGATCCCCACCAATACCATAGAATCATGGGCCAAAAGCCTAGAGTTCTCCGAGCAGCAACCAATTCCTGCCCTGCTGTCCACTTTCACTGTCAATAGTGCTTTAAAAGCCCAGTGCGCAGAAAATTCAAGTGTGTGTTGTCTGAGCTCATCTGGGTTTGCAGCACATTCCCGACACTTGCTTTTCTCGAGTGGATGCATGTTTGCTGTTGTAGGGTGAGGCATTTATCAACCAGGGATCAACCATTAGCCACACGTAAACCCCAAGAAGGGTGAGGCACTTAATATTCAGGGCTTCAATATTTGCTGCATGTAAGACCCATATGTACTACCATTCAGGGGTCAAGCATTTGCTGTATGCTAGCCCCGAGAAGGGCAAGGCACTATTATTTAAGGGTTGAGCATTTTCCATATAAGCCCTGAGAAGGGCAAGACTTTTATTACCCTTGGGGTGAAGTATTAGTTGTATGTAAGCCCGATATGGCTAGGTTTTTACAGGTAGTTGAAACTTGGTAAAACTTTGGTAAAATTTTGTATGAAGTGTATTTTAAAATGTACAGTGTTTTTGTTTATTGGTTTTTTTTTGTATTGTGTATGGTGCATGGCAAAAGCTGAACCAATAAATACTTACTTACATTATTGGTGTGTCATTGCTATCCAGTTATGCCCCTCCCCCTTTTACTATGTTCACAGGTAGCCAGGAAACAGAGGGGCAGGGAAGAAAACCCCCCAAAACATGCAACAAACTAGTGGTGGAGGGAGGTGAAAGTGCTAGAGGCGACAGAGTGGTTGATGCAAGCCAGGCCGCTGAAGAACTCTGCATCTCCGAAGAAGTGGGTAACAGGGAACAAGTGGGTCTCTCTCCTTCTGGGGTGGAGTGGTGTGTGGATCCAACTGCATCTCCCTGGCTTTTCTCAGGTGCAGCTGTCTCCCCAAACCAAGGTGTGAAACTGAGGACTGAGCCCCTTAAGCCTCACCCAAAGCCAAAGTAAGGGTACTGGGGTGTTGCACTGGGGCCAAGGATCAAACGCCAGCTCCCCACCCCCAAGAATCAAGCCCCTGGTGCCCCAGCAGGAATAGGGTCACTGGGGAGTTATAGTATATATTGTTAAATAACAATGGTTTCTGTAATTATTCTGGGAATGGTGGGAGGTTGGGAGAGTGGGGGCTGTGGAGAATGGTAGTATGGTCTAGTGATCAGTAGGGGTGTGGATGTCATTTTCATTATTACAATAAAGATAACACATTTTTTGTTTTCATTATTGCAATAAATACTACTACTATTACTACTACTACTATTATTAATAATAATAGAAATGAAAAAACTTTTTGTTTTTGAAATCAAGGGAAAAAACAAAAAAAAAGTATTTCCGGTTATAACATTTTTTATTATTATTAAATTCTGATTACACTTGGGGGGAATTGTACCCCCAGTGGAGGGAACTATGTGTACCAATTTTCTAAAATATTAGATAAAGGGAACCAATTTTAAAAGCAATTGTACATTGTGATTTTAAGAAAATCTCCATACACATTCATGGCTACAACTTCTTTATCGTCCATCTAATTTGCATGAAACCTGTGACTATCATGTCCCTCCACAAGCTTAACACTCCTGCCACTTTTTCAGAAAGATTGAATAAAGGATACAGATGGTATAAGACATTACCTTGAAAATACATTTCTAGCTGTAATATTTTTATATTCAAACCTGTTTACAAGACATTTGGCAGGAAAGTATCACATACCTTCCTTGTCATCTCTGCTAAACTATAGGGAAATTTGATAAAGGGACCCAATTATATAAGCAATTGAATATGTTCCCTAGAAGAGCATTATTCAGATAAATAGCAGCACATGCAGTGACAGTCAGTGGCAGGCTCCTGGCATGGCAGGGGGAGGGAGACTGTAGGAGGGAGGATGTGGAGCAACCCAAAAGACTAAGAGACACATTCAATGGTCAATTACTGCATGGTTCCAGCTTTACAGGACCAATCAGTAGTGGCTTTGTGGCAGGCATAGGGGGCGACCCTCAGGCAGGGACATAACTGGGACTTTGGGGATAGCATCCCAGAAATCAGGAGACATAGTTTACACATCCAGGCTGGCCAATTATCATCACAATCACATCCTGCATCACTGTGACAGAGGACATAAGAGAATCTCTATTGGCTCTTTCCTAAACAGATGCTTCTCACTTCCCAGTAACAAGTGGGGGAGAGATGTTGGAATGGTCACACAGCACAGAATGAGGATATTTGGTTGACATTTATGCTGGTCAAGTGGCATCACAAACTGATCTTATACCACAGTGACATGTAAGAGAATCCCTGGCATAGGCTCCTTCTCTCCATATGCTGTGCAGGCTTATAAAATTGGAACCATTTATCACATCTTTCTAATATTTGCCAGCGATGATTGGTAAAATGTGATATACAGCCCTGAAAAATTTCATGTACACTGGTTGGACTACAAAGATACTACATTCAGACATACATTTATAAGTTCATTGCTTATACCACCAGGACCTTTATCCAATCCTTCTGAAAGTTGTCAGAGATAGTAAACATGAAAAGGGGTGTAAACTTTCCAAGTTTCATCTACATTAAATTTGAGGCAAAGAAGTTACAGCTAAGAATGTATATGAAGGTTTTTGCAAAATAATATAATTCAACTTCTTATAAAATTAGATTTCTTTATCCAATCTTTTTTTTAATTTGGTGCACTTAATGCCTTCCATTTAAGGTATAATCCCTTCAAGCTTCAGCCAAATATAATGAAAAACAAAAATGTTACACCCAAAATATGTTTTCCATTGAAACCAATGGAAAACGGAAGCAAAAGCTAAAATGAACATTTGATATTTATGAAAACGAAAATGAATAATGAAAATGAAAAACAAAAACAAAAATGACATGGGCCCCTGTTGCACACCTCTAGTAATCAGCCACTTTAGGGACTGGGGCTTGAAAAGGAAGGGTGTGGTGTTTGCACCTGTTGAGGAGGCCTCACTGTACAGTTGATCTTCCTAAATAAAACATCCACTCACTCTTTCCCACATATGCTTCAGCATGTCCTAGTTATACCAATCCTTCCTGCCCAATCTCTGTCCCTCTTTCACTAAAGGTTTGAAATAAATAAAATAGCCCCCTCCTGCTCATATTTTAAGTCAGACATGCAAATCCGCATGAAAAAGAGGGCAAAACAGGCAGTTGGCTTCACTTGCTACAAATGAGCATGCTCACACCAACTGAACATCTCTGTACATGCAAGGTAGGAAAATGCCACACAAAGCTTCACACTGCACAGCCTTCCCAAAGCTCCCTATTGCACAGCTGATTTTCCTCAATCATTTTGCCTGTAATCTTCTTCCCCTCTGCACCATTCCTAGCATGCAAACCCCACCGTTACCAGTGCAAATATCTCCAGTGCAATCCTCTCTGCCTTGAACTCTGCACACAATGCAATGCAGCAACCTGCAAACTTTGCTGCTTCATAGCCTCACTCTTCCCCCTTTGCACCACCTGCAACCTGGCCTCTCTGCAAGGGACAGTCTTCCCATGCAATCTGCCCTCCACAGGATAACTCTGCTCACTTTGCATCATCTCCATTGCAAACCTCTCCCCTTTGCACTCTCCCCTGGAAGCAAACAATGCATGAGGCTCCACAACCTCTTTACTGCTTACAAGGCACCCAAGTTAAGGTGGAAGCCTTAGCTTACAATTTCCATGCTTTTTGGAGCATGTGTGAATTTGTAAGAACCTTACCTCCTCCTCTAAACTGAAGGGTTTTTTTTAATCCTAGAATTGCATTATACTCTCTTTGTTACTAAACAAGGCTTAACAAAAAGAGAAGACAACAGGTTTCCAGAAAAGATCAGTCTCAGCCTGGCTGCCTGCAACTGGTCCCTGCTGATTCAGCTCTACTTTACCTAAAGAGTCTGTGATAAGAGAGAATATAGTGCATATGTATTTTTAGAAACCTGTGACTGGCTGCTGATCTCTCTTTTTCCATTCTGCCTTTCCTGTGTTTGAGGATTTCAAAAGGGACACACTTGTGATCTATTTAAATCAGGAGGAGGAGAATCTGTTGCTTAGGTATCTTCTGGGAAGATTACTGGAGGCAAAAGAAATGACGGAAGCTGCAAGAGCATTGGATAGGGAAGCTGTTAACAGAACTAACTGCTCACGGGCTAGATGAGCACATTCAGATTGGATTTTTAACCAAAGAGAAATTACAGCAGCTATCAGAATTGAAAGAAATCAGAGATCAACAGCATTGTCATTTCATTTCACAGTTCAGAAGTTTCTTTGATCACACTGTGAATTAAATATTGGTCTGGTTTCTTACTAAGGAGGCCTTAGTTAATCATGCTTCAGTGTCAAATTTCAGTAGGGCTGCTTCTCAGTCATATAGTGCAACATTAATATATTAAACTAATTAAAACAAACTGCAGTATTTCAAATGGCCTGCTAGAAGCTAACCTTTATATTTGCACCATTTCATAGTTTAACAAACACCAGTGACATGTGGATATCAGAAAAGATGCCTGCTTAGGTTATCTGATAAATGGATATTTGCAATGTGCCATATTTTTGGAATATGTAAAATACAGGACCTGTGAGGGCTACTGGAGAAACACAAAGTTTAAAAAGGCTATATGATCCAGGATGTGCATTTAATTTTCATTATTATAACAACAAAAACAAGAGGGATCTTTAATTTTTGTTATTGAAGAACAAAAACAAAAGAACATTATAACAAAATAATGAAAGAATTTTGTTTTGATATAATGAGTTAATAGGAAAGAACTGGAAAACGTTTTTGACTATAACCTTTTTATTTCTTATTAAATTTTGATGAAACTTGGGGATACTGTACCCTCAAAGGAGGACATAAAGTGTACAAGTTTCAGAAAGATTGGATAAAGGGAACCGATTTTATAAGCAATTGAATTTTGTGATTTTACAAAAAGATGCACACACATTTCTGGCTACAACTTCTTTGTCTTCCATCCAATGTGCATGCAACTTGGTGTGAGTATGACCCTCCCCAGGATTACAATTTCTGGCAACTTTCAGAAAGAATGGGGAAATGATCCCAATGTTATCAATAATCTACTTGAAAATGCATTTCTGACTAACATTTTTATATTCCAACCAGTTTACATGAAATATAGCAGGATTATATATCACAACTTCACTGTTATCTCTGAAAAATTTTAGGACTATTAAATAAAGGTCCCCAATTGTATAAGCAACTGATATTGTCCCCTTGGAGACCATTATTCAGGAAAATAGCAGCATATGCAGTACCAGTCAGAGGCAGGCACAAGGCATGGAAGGGGGAGGGGGAGGGAGGTTGTAGGAGGGTGGAGGGGGAGCAACCAAACAGACTGACAGACACATTCACTGGCCAATTACTGTATGCTTCCAGCTTTACAGGACCAAGCAGTGGTGGCTTCAAGGTGGGCATAGAGGGCAGATATAGGCTCTGTTCTTTGTCTGTGGAACATAACTGGGATTTCAGGCAGCAAGGCAGAGGGATAGCATCCCAGATATTAGGACACATGGGTCACATATCCAGGCTGGCCAATTGTCATCAGAATCACATCCTGCAGCATTGTGACTAAAGACATAAGAGAACCTATTATTGGCTGTTTCCTAAGCAGATGCTTCCAACTTTCCAGTAACAAGTAGAGAAGAGGGTTTGGGTCAGTCACTGCACAGAATGATATATGGGTGACATTTCTGCTGGTCAACTGGCATCACAAACACATCTTGCACCACAGTGACAAACATTAAAGAATGTCTGGCATAGGCTCATTGCGTGTTTTCAGATGTGACGGGGCGGCTTCGCCCCGTCAAGGAAAAAAACCTCAGATTCCCTCCTTCACCACGCGATTGGCGCCGGCCCCGCAGATTCAGCTGATCACGTGGTGAATGTAATTCCTGGCGGGGATTGAGCGTGGCGAACATCTGGGGGGGAACTTCCGGTTCCCACACAGAAGTTATGGGACCATTCCCCACCACAGGGTATTGATTGTGGTTGAGCGTGATCTCGTAACGTCTGAAAATACCCATTCTATGCAGATGCTGTGCAGGCTTATAAAATTGGCACCCTTTATCAAAATTTTCTGATACCTGGCAGGAACGGTCCTAAACATGTGATATACAATCCTGCCAAATTTCATATAAACTGGCAGGAATCCAAAGATGTTACATCCAGAAAATGCATTTTCAAGTAAATTGTTTATAACTTCAGGACCCTTCACCCAATCTTTCTGAAGTTTGGCAGGGGTATAAGCGTACCATGTATAAATAAAATTGAATGGTACACAAAGAAGTTACAGCCAGGAATGTGTATGCAGATTTTAATAAAATAACAAAATTAAATTGTTTATAACATCAGACTCCTTTATTCAATTCTTCTGAAATGTGGCATGCATAATGCCCTCCAGTGGGGGTACAAACCTCCCAAGTTTCAGCCTATTTGAATTTTTTTTAAAAGCTAAGGACAAAAATGTGTTTTCCATTGAAACCAACAGAAATAAAAAATGAAAGTAATCATGAATACAAAACAAAGACTAACAAAATATAATGAAAACAAATGGCATTTTAATAATGAAAATTCAATTAACAAAAACAAAAAGAGTTACTGCACATCCCTAGAAACAAAGCTTTAGAGAATTTTCAGAAAACAAGGCCTATATACACCTCTAGTGTAGCCACACTGAAGCCAGTTACCAGACTCTATATTAGTCCCCAAGTATGTAACCAGGTCAAAAAGTATAATCTTGATAAAGAATAGCTTCTTTACGATGTGGTAGCTGATGATTCATTCCTGGGTGATTCATGCCTGTGAAGTCTGTGACCTTCCTCATTTTATCTTTGCTTCCATTTTTGAGACATCATTAGGGCCCTTTCAACACTCTTTCATCAGTGGAACAGTGGAACACTGTCCTTTTATATTATTTTAAACAAAGAATTTAATTCCACCCCCACTCCCCTTTACTTCCCCATTCTCAGGTCATTGGCTATTTTACCATATAAAACTTCAGTTTTTCCTTCAACTATTACTAACTTTGTGTCGTGATGGAAGCCACATCTTATTGGAAAATAAAGTATGTCCACATCACATCTTGAGATGAAAAATATGATTATGATGACCAATGGCACTATTTGTGGTAGATAGTATTTTGCCCAGCAATAAATGTTTGCAGATCAATCCTATTTAGACTATGAATTCCTTACTTTGGGGCAGCCTGCAGCATATCTGCATAGGAACAGCTTTGTTCAAACACCCAGCTGCAGCAGAACTATGGATGTAAGAGAAGTAGTCCACCAACATGACTTTGCTCACACATTTCAAGTTCTGTAGTTATGACAAGTTTCTGCACTCCACACTGGAGGTAGTGTTGAAACAAATATTCACACCAAGTTTCTAGTGCTAGTATTAGTGAAGATGGAGTATAGGAAGTGTCTGACATGCTCTGCTGATTGGTGCAAATGGGTAAGGCAGTGGCCTCAATATGTCCACTTTGGGTGAGCTAAGTGGATGGCACACACTTCGTGATGTGGTGTCCCCCCTCCCACTAATGCCCCGATTCAAGATCAGAGTCCACATCATTTGCATACATTGTACATGTATATGCTGCACACATGATGCATGCATGGTATGTGCATAGTACTGTGAATTGTGTGCGTGCATTGTGCGCATGTTCTGCGTGCATGAATACTGTGTGTGTGCAGAGCATGCCCTGTGCTCGACAAAGTTAAACACACTGCCTTGAATCTTTGCACTGTCCCTAAACTCTTTACAAGGTTAATGTTGTGCCATCTGTTCAACACTTGAGCAACTCTAAATAGGATGGCCCTGACAATGTAACTAACTTCATAGGCAGAAACTGTGGCTTCCTGAACAACACAAAGCAGGATGCTGGTCTTCAACTATAACCACATAACAGCTCTATTATTAGTAATGGTGGGATGATGGCTAACTGAACTGTTGTAAGAATCCAGTCTGTGTATACGGTATACTGAAAGTACTTCCTCGTCTCCCATTTGTTGAAGCAAAGTAAAGCTACTAAAGTTCCTATCTCAATTGCTAGTAATTCACAGGAGAGTTCAAAACTCTCAAGCGCCATTTATTATATAGATGTAATTCATTGACGCATCTGCTTATGCAGTTTTATACCAATATTGCTCAGATACCTACAATGTATTTCACAATGAAACTGAGTTATAGCTTTTCATAACCACAGCTTTTCAAACAATTCTCTTTGTAAATTTTCTTATTTTGTTGCAATGAGCATGTTAGAAGCAATTCAACAGGCTGTCATATTGAAAAGAGAGATGTAGAGGAGTCAAGCAAGGACAACAAATTCTGGCAGGCGATGGGGGAATTCTAGAACTCTAATTAATGACTGATAAACTATGTGATATCTGTATCCATAATGAGCATGTGTTTGGAATGTCTTATGAGGCTCCGATCCTTGAAAGTCTGTAGCCTAAGCTTGACTTCCTCTGCCAAAGTCTCCCCTCACCCGCCTCCTTCTAGCCTCTGATAAGAAGCAATTCAGAATTTGACAAAAAGAAACAGATTTGACACCAGGTGTCCAAAGATATAGGATTGAGGCTAATCCCCCCTCCCCCCCCCAAACTACATCTATCTGTTGTCTGCCTCTATCTGAGCTAAGGCCATTCAAGTCTTTGCTACCTACACCTGTTGTTGAAGCAGTGTAGGCAGTATGCAGGGATGAGATACCATAACACATCTCTCCTCAAATTTGTCAGCACATATATATTTTTAGTAAGAGAGTGACATGCCTGTTGCATTAGTACAGGGTGATAGACACATAATAATTACACTCATCCCCAGACAGTTTGGTCTGCCTTCTCTTAGGCTCTAGCTACTGCCCTGAAACTTTGGCCAGCACCAGATCCACAGTGCAGTTCAGGATGGGAGTGCAAAGATGGTCTTGGATACTCAACCCAGTCCTTAGCTTTTGTGTTGTTTTACTAACAGCACACCTCCCAACAGTACCTAATATTTAAGAGGGACAATCCTTCTTTGGCTGCTGAATCCTCCTGTCTCTGTTTCAGGTGTCGGAATCCCTCTTTCAGGGAAGAGAGACAAAAAGACTCCGGCATCTCTGTCCCAGTTGCCTACCACAGGAAAAAATACATTTGAGAGAACAATGGTGAGATGATGATGGTATCATAAAAACCTGAGAGATAAGCAGGACATCTTATGTCTCTCTGGCGTCTACATCCACTTACAGCCCTATAGTCCCCCCAGTTCTCACTTTCATCCTGCAGACACCCTTCCCCTTGCAGCCTCTATAACAGCCCCCTAACTTTCTCCTTTTGGCCTTCCTCTCTCCTTGCCATTATAGCCTACCCATAACGCCCTCGTACCCCCTCCAGAACCCACTCCCCTTGCAGCCTCTAGAGCACCTCATAATCCTCCCTCCTGCAGCACCAGGCTCCCATTAGGGATGGGCAAACAGATCACGGTTCGGGTTCGGCCGTTCGGTTTGGCTGCGTTTGGTTCGTCCGTTCGGTTCGTCTGCGTTCGGTTCGTCTGCGTTCGGTTAGTTCGCCAGGTTCGGCCGTTGGGGAAACGTTATGGGTGGGTTTTTTGTTTTTATATGTTTTTTTGTTTTTTATTGGGTTTTATATGGTTTTCTTTTTTTTTTAATTTGGTTTTTTTGTTTTTATATGGGTTTTTTTAATTTATTTTTTGTATCTAATATTATATATATCTATTTACACTAAATCTAACTGCTTAACTATTCTAAATGCTATGAACTAAATGGATTATCTAATAAGTACACAGGCCTACTCCTACGAACACTAAAACTAAATCACTAACGCTATCGCTATCACTAAGCTAGCTCCTACAACTACTATCCCTAACCTATCTCTCTATATCTATATATCTCTATCTCTCTCTATATGGGATGGGGGGGGAATCACAAACACAAGGTTTCAGTTTTAGGTATAAGTTTCATTTCAGTACAAAACTGAAATGAAACTTAAAGCAATCTAATAATCCTATTCAGCGTCTGCTGTTCAGGAACAGTGACTAGCTCAGAAGGTGTTGGAAAGGGGGGAGGCAGATAGTTTCATTTCTTGCAAGCCTCTCCACCCCTGGTGCCTGGAAGTCCACTCCTCAGTGACTAGTACTACCCCTCCCTGTCACCTTACACTGAACCTTTTTTTGCCACCCGAACTCACCCGAACATGATCCGAACTGACCGAACTGTTCGGCCATTTCACCGTTCGTTGTTCGGTATGTTCGGGTTTGGGTTTGGGTTTGGGTTCGCATTCGGTCATCTGAACAGGTCGAGTTCGGGCCAAACTCCAAACTTCCGAACCGCGTTCACCCATCCCTAGCTCCCATTTGAAGTGCCTATTGTCTTCCATTTCTCCCTTCCTTATTCCTATGCCTTCTCCCTTGCACTGCCTGATCCCTCCTGCAACCTGTGTTGGGCCAGGCTGTCTCTTCCTCCTCAGGTCGTGCTAGTAGGGTATACATAAGAGAGCACAACAGTGGCTGTTTGAAGCCAGGCATCCCTTGTCCAGCTATGGCTCAACTCAGCCTCCAGCTGCAGCAACCACAGAAGCACTCCTGTTGCTGCCTGGGCATCAGGTCCAGCATTCTGCCTGCCCAAAAATTATAGCCTGCCAGGAAGTTCAGACCTTGCTTTGTGGGGTCTGCAGCTCACAGAACCCCATGCAATTCAGTCTGCCTAGATCTGGCCTTGCCAGCCACACCCTTTCCCCCCTGAGCCAGTGATGGATAACATAGATGCCTCTACTCCAACTCTACATCTTTAGAGGATCACACTTCATTAGGGTGATTCTCCACGCAGTACTACACCTCGAGCCATGAACTCCACAGTACAGGATCCTATGTTGCCTCTGTGGTACCTTTATCCAGAAGTTAGTGCACAGCTGAAGATGGCCCACAACTGAGCTAAGCTGTAGCAGGATGCTGCATACTCAGTTGGGTTTTATTTTCAGAGATAATTTCAAACCATCTATTTCAGCTGTAGCTCCAGTTATTTATATAGCGCAAGCAATGTACTTGACACTGTACAATCAATAGTTATAGACACAGGTCCCTACCCTAAGGGACTTATAATCTAAGGTCTTTTTTTATATGAGACGGGCCCACTCATGCCCATGCAGATCCGCTGCATGAGCACAAGTGGGTACTACCTGTACAAATCCCACAGCAGGTGGATGTGCATGCATGCGCACTCCCATGAAACATGCATGCACACCCACCTCCACTCATAACCCATTCACGAAGCAATTGTCCAAAATGGCAATTGCTCCATGAGTGGGGGAATCGGTGTACGTCCATGTGCACTGCCCCACCCGCACTGCTCATGCTGCTGCACATTCACCAATCCCCTCTGTACCCACAGCCCGTAGAAAAAAGACCTAAGACAGACAAGAAAGGGGAAACAAGGAAGAGGGGAACATAGGGAGAGACGTTCATGTTTAGCTTAGTTACAGGGAAGAGAAGAACTCTGAGTGAAGGAAGGAAGAGGAAGCAATTTCCTCCTCATGATGAGCTATGGAAGACCTGATGGAAGAGGTGAGTTTTCAGGAAGGATTTGAAGGTTGGAAGGGAAAGAGCAGAACAAATGTATCTAGGGAGAGAGTTCCAGGCATGGTGGACAGCAAGGGAGAAGGGGTGAATACATTTTGAATCAAGGAACACAATACAATGGGTATTATCAGATGTCCAATATCCTAGATAGGAGCAGTACCAAAAATCCTTATAGAACGAAGCTTGAATCCAAGTGTATTCAAACCAATTGGGAGTAAATCTGTATCCAATATGTTTCTTCAGGGCATATTCCAATGTCAATCTGAAAACTTAAAACAAAATTTAAAAAGGTTGCAAACATCACCATATCCAATAACCTATGTAGCCCAAATCCATAGACCACGTTGCTGTCTCCAAATGTTTTGATGGAGATAGCAATGTGGTCTATGAATGTGGGCTACATAGGATATTAGATATGGTGATGTTTGCAACCTTTTTTGATTTTATTTTAAGTATTGAGATTGACATTGGAATATGCCCTGAAGAAGTAAGTGTTTCAGCTTCGGCCATATGTTTCAGACTCTGACCTGCCCACTGTCATCCATGCTTTTATCACCTCTAGGATAGACTACTGTAACACGTTCTATGTGGGGCTACCCATGGTGAAAGTTCGGAGACTGCAGCTGGTGCAGAACTCAGTAGCCCATCTCCTGGTGGGATTGGGCTGCCGGGAACATATTACACCGGTTCTTCTTTGGTCTATGCCCTGGCTGCCTGTAGTCTTCTGAACCTGATTCAAGGTGTTGGTGCGTGCCTATAAAGCTGTAAACAGCCTTGGCCTGACCTATCTGTGGGACCACCTCACAACCCGATTCCTGGACTGGCCCTTGCAATCATTGGGGGGTGCTCTTCTTGAGGTCCCCTGAGTCTGCCAGGTGGAGAGGGCCTTCTCCAGTGGGCTGCTCCACAGTTGTGGAACTGCCTGCCATTGAAGGCCCGTCTGGCCCCAGATATCCCCTCTTTTCGATGCTGTTGCAAAACGTGGCTGTCCCGCCTGGCTTTTGATGGGGAGGATGGGGGGGGGATGGGTTGGGGTGGTGGTTAGGGATGTTTTAATTCCTCGTTGTGTCATGTTTCTTAAATTGTTTTTATCATTGACTGCAGGCCATCCAGAACTGCCTGTGGCAGGATGGGCGGGGTATACATTTTAAAAATAAATAAATAAATAAATAATCCCTATCCCTGCCTGCTAGATGCTTTAACAAAAACAAAAGTTTTACTCTGCCTCTGAAAGATGCTTATGTGTTTATATATGCTTGTTTATAAACATATTTATATGTTTGTATATACTTTGCATTATAAAGCAGAATGTACATAATACTGTTTAAATTCTCATATGCAACCTTGGCCTTTTTTCTATTGTATTCCTTGATTCAAAACATAGGCCGTTTTTGCACGGACGGGGGTTGGGTGGGGAAATGGGTGTTTTAGCCTGGTGGATGGAGGTGTGTGTGTGTCCCTTTACATGGACACACACACACACACCTCCACCCACAGGGCCTCCTCCAGTTTTCCAGAGGCTCCATGAGTGGAGGTGGGTGGGTGATGGGTGGAGGTGGGTGTTGTGTTGGAGCACGCATGCACCCCCACCCATCTCGCTCGGTGTTCACATGTACAAACACCAAGCGGACACCCATCCCTGCACCCACTGCCAGATGTTTACACAGACGCCCCTCCGCACACCCGCCCAAACACCATGCTGGGAAGGGGGTCCATGTAAAAACACCCATATTCTCCCTTGCTGTCACCCATGCCAACATCTGTGCTTGTTAATCTATGTGCCAATAGTTTGTTTGGCTTACTTATATGTGCTTTGCATTATAAAGAGGAATATACACAATACTGTTTAAATTCTCATATGTTTGGCAAGGTCATCAGATATTCCCTCATATTGTTTTGCTTAGCAAATATGTTTTGAGCAGGAAGCGAGTCACTAGCAGGCACGAGTGGGAGCAGAGGAGACATGAAGCTCCCAGGTGGGAATGTGGCAGGAAACAAGTGCGGAGAGTTAGCGAGGAGCAAAGTTATAAAGAGCCTTGATGGTAAAGACAAGGAGCTTGTTTTGAATACATTCAGGTAGAGGGAGCCAGTGTAGGGCAGAGAGGAGGGGCTGAACATGGTTAAAATGATGGGCAAGGTGGATGACTTTGTCAGAAGAGCATTGAAGAGTGAGAAGGTTGAGGTCAAAGCAGGGAACACCAGTAAGGAGGAAGTTGCAGTAGGCAAGGCGAGAGCTGACTAGAGCGTGGACTAGGACTTTGGCAGTGGAAGCAGTAAGGTAAGGCCAGGTTTTTGCAATGTTATGCCAGTGCATTTTGGGGAAAGGATGGGCCTGCAAAGAACAGCCCCATTGGCCATTTTATGCATGCAAAGGTGGGGTTTTTTTATTATTGGTGGGTTTTTAAAATGAAAGTGGATGAAAGCAAACATTTGCTTATTCATCCGTTTTCATAATTTAATTAATAAAACAAATGGGGTGTCATTCGTATTAGTAATTTTAAAAAACCAAAACCAAACTGCAAACCACTGATTGCTAGTTTAAAAACATGTCAAAACTCAAGAGGGACTAGGTAGGCTAGCAGGCAAGAATAGAAAAAAAAAAGGTTAGAAGTGTGAGGAGAGTGCTGATTGGATAAAGGAGAGATTTAAAACTTTTTGCTTTATTTAGCTGAAATAAAAAAGGAGAGATTTAAAACTTTTTACCTTATTTAGCTGAAGTAATAATAAAATTATTAGCTTATTGAATAATCATAGGGGCTTACAATAGTAGTGAATCCAGTAACAATGTGGTCTATAAAAATGCCCTAAGCTGAAGACAAGCTTGCTGCGTAGCTCAACACCCCTGAAATCTATCCCAAGTGCCACCTGGGCATTTGTCACAGAGGCCCTTTTCAAATGGGGGGGGGATGAATCTGCGCAGGGGCGGAACATGGGTGGGGGGGCTACATGGGCACACACCCATCTCCACTTATCCCACTTATGGAGCAACCGCTGTTTTTGATGGTTGCTCCATGCGTGGGGGATGTACCATCTTGGTGCTTACATGGGACTCCTGCATACATGCATGCATGCACCCATGTGTGCATTGTGTGGGGGTGTCTCATGTAAAAAGAGTCAGCGTCTTTGATGGCGGAAGGCTTCTTGATCCCATTTTCTGCCAAAGGGTAACCTAAACCACTTCAGGGGAATTGGCCATCCTTTTGAGGGGGTTTACCTTTGTCTAGAATATCTTTATCTAGGATTAAAGGGATATTTATGCAATATCTTAGTTTACCACAGTTTTCCAAATATTATAGGTATTCATTCAATCATCTAATGTATTACTAGATTTTGTTTCTCATCTACTTTCCCGTACATCCAATTTGTCTTTTGCTCCAAGCATTATTCTATTACATGATTGTTTGTATGATTGAAATTATTCTTTTTAGTAAAACTTCTTTCTTTCAAAACTTCTGACTCTGTGTTGATCTCCTGCATGGGGAAGATCCGAGGGGACATCAGTTAGTTGAACCTGGGGTGATTTCAGACATTACGCGGTCCCGATTCACCACAGTGGATTCCTGACGGGGGTGAACAGCTTAACCACCCCCCGTGGTCAAGGAAAGCCCCGAACAGACATGACGGGACCGGGACTACTGCAGGGAATCGGACCACCGGACCACAGCCCGGGGCAGCGCAACAGACATTACGCCGATCCCGTGCCGTGCCGTGGTCAAAGCACCCGGAAGGCGCTGGGGCGGCTCGTCCCAGCTGCTGTCATGTGCCCTTTAAATCTCCCTCCCCGGTCTGTGTTGTTGCTGGTTGCCTGGCAGCGATGCTGCGTGCTTTGTCCCTGGATGGGAATCATTGTCTTTGGTTCCGGCCGGTGGTTGCCGTTCAGACATTACTTTTTTTGTTTCCCGTTGGGAATCTCTTTGACCATGCTTTCGGAGATGGGGTGATTTCAGACGTTACGAGATCACGCTGAACCACACTGAACCACGCTCAACCCCCCCGCGGGGCCAAAGGGCCCGGAACGTCTGAACGGCGTGCGCCAGATGTTCATCACGCTCAATACCCACATGGGGTCAGTTTCAACCACGCTTCCCGGGCTAGCCGGGGGAAGGTCTCGGGAAGCGTGGTCAAACCAACCCCCACAGGGAACCAAGCAAAAGTAACGTCTGGACGCCAATCCCCCAGCGGAACCAAAAAAATGGAGCCCCGGCCGGGGACGAGGCACGCAGCGTCGCTGCCAGGCAACCAGCACCAACACAAACACCGGAGGGAGATTTAAAGCGAGAGCAGCAGCAAGCAAGCGTGGCGGGATGGAGCGAGGAGGGAAGCGGAAGAGAGCGGAGGCACGAACAGCGACAGCGGCGGGACAGGAGGCGGAGGACGTGCAGCCAGGCCCAGCGATGCAGGCGGAGGGGGCACAGGTGCAGGAAGGGGGCACACGGGAGCACCCGACCAGGGAGGCGCCCCGGGAACACCAACCACAGCTGCAGCCGGGTCGCGCCGCCCCGGGGACAGCGGCCGGAACAGGCCCACAGGAGGCACCCAGGAAACGGGTAAGGGCACCCACTGGGAGGGGAACAGGGGGCACAGGGGAACCCCCTGTGGAGGGGGCCGGGGGGACCCCGGGCGGAAGGCAGGGGGGCAGGGGGACCCCGGGCGGAGGGCAGGGGGGCAGGGGGCCCCCGAGAGGGCCCACACCCTCACCCAGCAACCAACCACCCCCCTTCCCCCCCCCAGACACGAAAGTCGGCCCGGGCGGACGAGCCCCAGGAGGAGCCCGGCCCCCGGCCCCCGGAGGCGCACCCCCAGGAGGAGGTGGAGGAGGAGCAGAGGCAGGTGCAGCATGAGCTGCACCGGGAGGAGGAACAGCAGGGGCCCAGCCGGAGGAAGGCCTATCACAGAGGGGGACAGTGGGGCCTCCAGGAGACCCGGGACTTCATACGGATCTGGGGGACCCTCGAGTACCAGGTGGAGCTCGCAATAAACCAGCGCAACGAGCATGTCTACCGGGACATCGTGCGCGACATGGAGGCGGCGGGGCACGAGCGCACTGTCAACCAGTGTCGCTCGAAGGCCAAGGAGCTCAAGAGGGGGTACAAGGCCCTCAAGGACAATAACAGCCGCTCCGGCCACGGGGCCCGCACCGCCCCCTACTACGATGCCCTGGACCGCATCCTTCACATGAAGGGCTCCATCGTTGCCCCACGCCTGGTGGGCAGCGCTGTGGTCCAGGGCAGGGAGCGGGCCGAGGTACCCCCTCCCCTCGCCGCCCGCCCGGTAGACACGAGCTCAGGGGACCCCCACCCCCAGGAGGACCACCCGGGACCCGCAGAAGCCCCAAGGCCCCCCCCCAGCAGCAGCCCGGAGACATCCCAACGCCGGGCCGGCCAGGCGGAGTCGGAGGTCGGCACCTTCACCACCCTCAGCCAGTGGTCCCAGGGGGAGCACTCCCAGGGTGAGGCGCCGGGCTCCGAAGGCTCGGAGACGGACATAGAGGGTAAGCGGGCCCCCAGGGCAGGGGGGGGCACGACCAGGGGGCCGGTGGCAGGGGCGGGGGTGGGGGCCCTGCTGCAGGGGCCACAACCAGCCCCCTTCACCCGCTCCCCCCTCTCCCGCCCGCAGGACATGGGGAGCCCCAGGACCGGGCCAGCGAGACGGTGCAGGCCCCCGCGGAGGGCACAGGAGAGCAGGTGCCGGACCCAGGTAAGGCGGGAGGGCTGGGATGGCGGGAGGGCCCCCCGGGCGCCAGCCCAGGGGGGCCTCCGGCCTCAGTGGGGGAGGGGGGGCAGGGGGCCCCGGGACCCGACCCCGCTAGGGGACAGGGCCCTGCACTGACCCACCCGCCCATTTCCACAGGGCAGCCCCCGCGCGCGGCGCCTCCGCCGGCCGCGGCCCCAGCCCAGCGGATGCGGGAGTACCGGGCGCGGGTCCGCAGGCGCAGGGAGGAGCAAGCGGAGGACATCGTCCGCAGGGCGGAGGAACAGGGGGAGCGCATGATCGCCTCCGTGGACCGCATGGAGGCGGCCATAGAGCGGTCCATGGAGAAGGCCCTGGAGACAGACCGCCGGCTGGAGGCGGAGGTGCGCCTGGAGCGGAGGCGGGAGCGCCGGGAGCACCAGCGGCAGCAGGGGCTGCTCAGGGGCCTCCGGCAGGACATACAGGGCATGGTGCGGGAGCACAGTGCAAAGATGGACAGGTCCCACGACATTGGGACCTCCCTGCTCCTGCATGCGGGCACCATGTGTGCCTACGTGATGGCCGGCGCACCTCCGGGCGCCCTGCCCGCCCAGGTCCCCATGCCGGGCCCCTCGGCGCCCCCGGGCCCAGCCCTGCCGCCCCTGGCGCCCCCCCGGCCCCAGGGCCCTCGCATGCGCCTCCCAGTGCCCCCGGGCCTCCGGAGGGTCCAGCCCCCCCGGGGCGCGACCGGGGCACCGGGCACAGCTGCCCATCCGCCGCCCGGCCCCCTGCCGGGGCCGGGACCGGCCCAGGACACGGCAGGGGACACGGACAGTGGGGGGGAGGGGAGCTCCCAGAGCTCGGTGGGCCCAAGCGGCCGCACGAGGGGTCGGCCCAGGAAACGCGGGGGGATGGTGGGAAGGGGGGGGAGGGGGAGGGCCACATGAGGGCGGGTGGTGGACGGGGTCACGGGCACGGGGGTGGGGAGGGGGCACAGGGTGATTGTGTGAACTGTGTGGGCAATAAAGTGTTGTAAATAGACAGTTGTCCCCGGCCCGTTTGTGGGGGGGACAGGGCTGTGGGACCGCGTGTACAGGGGCATGGGCACGGAACGGGGGGTGGGGCCCCCAGGGGCGGGAAGGCCCTCACAGCGGGCCCCCCCGGGCGATGTGGGTTGCAAGGGCGTTCCGGATCCTTTTGGCATACCGGTACTCCCGGGGGTTCCCTGCGTTCACGTACAGGGGAACAGGACCGGGGGGCCGGTGGGGCTCGGGGTACTCCAGGGCCGCCCCCTCGGTCTCGCACACATTGTGCAGAACGCAGCAGGCACCGATCACCAGGGCGGAGGTGGGGACGGTGAAGTCCAGGCGGCCAGCTATACTCCTCCAGCGCTGCTTCAGGGCCCCGAAGGCACGCTCCACCACGGTCCGGCTCGCACACAGGCGGGTATTGTATACCTGCTCCGCAGGGGTGCTCGGGACAGGGTAGACCTTCATCAGCCAGCGGGTCAGGGGGTAGGCGGGGTCCCCCAGGATGCAGGGGGGCATGGGAACCCCCTCGATCCACCTCATGCCCATGTCCGCGAAGTCCCCCCGGTACATGCGGGCATAGAAGGGGGAGATGGTCATGATCCTGGCGTCGTGACTCCGGCCGGAGTTGCCCGTGTAGATGTCTATGAAGCGGGCCCGGTGGTCCACCACCCCCTGCAGGTGCAGGGAGTAGTATCCGTGCCGGTTCACATACTCCAGGGCCTCCCCCGCGGCCGGGCGCAGGATCTCGATGTGTGTGCCGTCCACGGCTCCGATGCAGTTCGGGAAGCCCCCGGCCGCGAAGCCAGCCATCACAGCGCCCTGGTCCAGGAGCTGGATGGTCCTGTCGAGGAGCACGCCCTCCACAGCCTCGCACACATCCCGCACGATGCAGGCGACCGTGCTGAGCCCCACCCCGAAGTGCTGGGACACGGAGCGGCAGGAGTCGGGCGTTGCGAGGGCCCAGACCCCTATGGCCACCCGCTGGACCATGGGGATGGGCTCCCGCATGGAGGTGTGCTGCCGCTCCAGCCAGGGCGTGAGGAGCTCCGCTAGGCGCAGCAGGGTGGCCTTGCCCATCCGGAAGTGGGACCCCCACTCGGCCTCCCCCCAGTGGGCCTGGGCCCGCTCCCACCAGGCCTGGGGCCGCTCCGTGACCCATAGGCTCCGCGCTATGGGCATAGCCAGCAGCGCTGCCCGGCGGAGGGTCTGCGTTGCCCAGCGGAACCGCCTCGCGGCCCCTCGGAGCGCAGCGGGCCGGGTGAGGCTCCGGCAGGCGGCCAGCCACGCCCCCCAGGCCCGGCGCCGAGCCCTGAGCCGGGCACGGACTCTCCTGCGGGCCTGCTGGCCCCGGAGGCGCACGCCAGCCCGCAGGGCCAGGACATAGCGCAGGCGGACGGCCAGGTGCACCCTCTCGGTCAGGAGGCACAGCTGCTCAGTGTGGTCACGGTGCCACTCAGCCGCGAGCGCGAGGAACATCCAGTTCCCACCTGCCCTATCGCGCTCCATGGTGCTGGGGCCCCGGTGGGGGCTGGGAGCGCTTATGGCGGCCCGGTGCTGGTGGCTCCGCCCGGGGGTCGGCCTCGCGGGCCTGCGCGCGCCCTGTGCCGGTGCGTTCCGGCTGCTCCCGCCCCCAGCACCCCGGGCCCCCTCCCCTCGCTGTTTGTAGCGGGATGGCCTTGAAGGTGCGATTAGGCAGACAGAGAGCTCGCTGTTGTTCTCTGCAGCTGTGCCGGGCCCGCACCCCACGCCTCGCTCTGTTGTGCTACAATGTTGCGGTGCGGGCCCGTGTTCCCTGTCCCGGGGGCCGGGCCGAGCCTCTCCCGGCCCTGGGCAGTCTGTGTGCCCTCCGGGCTCCGTGTCCCATTCCCTGTTGTGCTGGACCATGGCTGGCTGCCCATCCATGGGGCTCCCGCTGTCCGGCCCCCAAGGGGCCCCCCATATCTGGGCCTTCCGCGAGACCATGTCTCTGTGCGACCTGTGGCACACCCCTGCCGTGCAGCTGCTCCTGGCCGGGCCGGGGAGCCGTGCAGGTGCCTACGAGAGCCTGAGCTCCGGGCTCCGTTACTTTGGCCATGTGGTGAGCGCCCGTGATTGCCGGCTGCATGCGGAGGCCCTGGGGCTGGCTCGTTTCCCCGAGGGGCGCATCCCGGAGGTGCTGTGCGCCCATGTGCCCTGGAGCGCCTCGGAGACCGTGTCAGCGCTGGTGGTGTGTGGTCTGGGCGCCTACTCGGAGTGCCTGGCCGAGGGTGGCCCTGCCTTGGCCGTGAGCTACTTCTCCTGTGTTCACGGGGCCCGTGGGTACCAGCGCACCCGTGGGGCGGCGTTCCAGCGGCTTCTGGAGCTGGGGCATCTTCCGTGGCCCCCTTCTGCTGCCTGCTGTGTGCCGGAGCCCTCCGCGGTGGAGATGTCATCCCTGTTGGCGGTGTGGGCGCGTGTGGATGTGCAGCTGGCCCTCACCATGCCCGATCCCTTCGAGGCCTACTACCTGATCGCCCACTACATGTCCTTGCAGGGGTACCGCCGGGGCATGCTGCACTGGCCCCACCTGGTCCACCGGGCGGGCCACCCGGGCCCTGGGGCCAGCGGGGCCCCCGGCAGCGGCCCGTGAGCCCCGCGTCGCTGGCCTGCCCCCCCCGGCGTGGTGCCCCCGTGTGGGCTCCCGCCCCGGCCCGGGGGGGGGCCCTGGTCCCCGCTGGCCGCTCCCGACCTGCGGACCCCACCTCGGTGAGCTCCCGCCCGCCTCGCTGCTTGCTGCTGCCCCTGGCCGTGGTCCTGGGCCCCCTCCATCCCCGTGACTCCGTGGGTGCTGCCTGAGCGTCGCTGGTGCTGCGGAGGAGCACCGCTGGACCCGGCTGCCCTGCCTGTGCCAGCCTTTGACTGTGGGGCCCCCTTCCTCCTCCTCCTGGCGCCCCTCCGCCGGCCTCGCTGTGCTTTGGGGGCCCCCAACGTGCCTTGCTCCGGGGGTCCGCCCCCCCCCCCCGAGACTGCCTCTGTTCCTGTGGGGGCACCTCCTTGGACTGGACTGGACTGGGGTGGTGTGGGGGTGGGGGTTGCTGCTGTCTGTGCCTTGCCCCGTGGTGGTGCCCCCCCCTCCCTGCCGGTGTTCCGGGTGGGGTTTTCCGGGCGCCCCTTCCCCCCTTCCCGGCCTTTCCCTGGTGTGTGTGTGTGTGTGTGTGTGTGTGTGTGTGTGCCCGGGCGTGTGGCCGTGCATTGTGCCCCGCTGCGGGACCGCTGTGTGAGCCGGCTGTCAGCCTGTTCTCGCTCTTCCCCCCTCCCTTCCCGTTTCCCTTGTGTGGGCGTTCCCTTGTGTGCCTTGTGGCTTCGTTTGCCCTCAGTCGGCCATGTCTGTGTCCCGCCCCTGCCCGGTGCCTTGTGGGGGTTTAGCGCCCGCCGGGGGTTCGGCTGCACGTCTGTTGTGCTGCCACGGGCCGCGATGGTGCGGCCCGGTTCCGGCCCGTGGTCCCGTTCCCGGCACGTCTGTTTGGGTCGTTTTCCAACCCCCGGGCGTGGTTGCGCTGTTCGCCCCCCCTGGTGGTTCGCTGTGGTGAACCGGCCGCCCGTAACGTCTGAAAGTACCCATGGTCTGGGCTGGAGCTCCGGAAGCGTGGTTGATTTTGACCCCATGTGGGTATTGACTGTGGTGAACATCTGGCAGCCGCCGAACAGACATGTAGGGTGCTTTGGCCCCGCCGCGGAATTGACCGTGTTTCACTGTGGTTGAGCGTGATCTCGTAATGTCTGAAATCACCCCTAGGTTGGCAATTTCCCCCAGAAATTTCAACAAGGCTATGCACCGGAGGGATTACTTAATTATCAATTTTACCACAAATTATCCATATTAGTGGGTAATTTGGGGGGTTCGGTTTGACCCATTATAAACAAGCACTTAATTTTTTAAAAATTGCAATATTTCAAGTATTCCTATATTCCAGTTATGTTCAAATCTAAGAATTTGGTTCAGTTTAATTTTTAGTAATGAAGAGGTGTTTGGCATGTGTTGACAATGCAAAGGATTCTGGGCCTCCCTTATTTTGTGTTCAGATGGGAGAAGGATGGGAGCTTATTACAAAACTTCCTTGTAATTAGGGAGACCTACCAACGAAATCAGTAGGGTTTATTTCGTTCCTCTGATTAAGGCTAACCATATCATCTCAGTTAGGAAGGATTTTGTCATCATCATATTCAGGCTTGTGACAGGGAAGCATTTCATCATTTTGATTGTACTATAGTGTGCACACTGCACATGTTACCTGTCTAACATGTTGTCAGTGCTATGGGTCTGGATGCTGATTATTAGAACTGCATGTCAGAGGTATAAAGCCGGAGCCAGGTGATAATCAGTAAATCCACAGAAATGATATATGGAATTAGTTTAGTAGGGAAAATAGTATTAAAGAAATTCTATAAACTTGTCAAAAATGTTCTTTTGTGTATACCTGTAGGGAAAAGTTTTTCATTACAAATTCAAAGAACATTTATATTTAGCATTGCATTTGCAATTTATTTTGATTGAAATGTGGATGATAGTGTATGCCTTTGTTAAATTGATTAGATGAAGCTAAAACATGCCTTTTTCTTGTAACAAGGTATCTTATCTGAACTTGATCCTTATTAATAAATTATGGAGGCAACAAAATGTTTATGAAATGCATTTTTAAACAAAGTGAATATTTTGGTGCACATGGAACGGCTGCATCCTGTATTTTTCAAAGAACTTCAGAAGCTGACACTGAGAAATAGAAATGAAAAATGGTTCATACACATCATTTCAATTTTATATGGTATTTTGCAACTACTTCTCCGTAATGTGTCCATGATCAAAGCAAATACTACATTGAATCAGAAGAGAGATGGCCAGGGCTGGATGTCATTTGCATACACTGTTGCAGAAAACCATTTGACACTGTATATTCATTGTGGCTTGGCATCTTACTTTTTTACTTGTCAAGGACAACAGGATTATTTGGTGTGTTCCAGGAGAAAAAGAATCCATAGAACTGAAGCTTGGCTTTGTGGGAAGGGAAGAATTGAATGAAAAATACCTGGAAGGAAGCTGTCTCTATTCCACCATTCCCCACTGCTCATAGCTGATTGTACAGCTAGCTACAGGCCTGATTGCTACGATAAATATTTAAATAATATTGATTCAAAACATGCAGAAATAATGAAGACACACATGCATGAATAAATATAAGCTAATAAGCTGTACTTTTCTTAATTTTAATAAGGAAGGGCAGATCCCCCGCCCCCCTAAAAAAATAAATAAAATATATCTGGCATTAATTGGATCAAGTATGAAGCTGAATGATCTCACAAAAAACAATCAGAGGAAAGGGTTGGCTTCCATAGGGCATACTTGCACAAAACCTGGATCCTGAGTACTGAACAAGTCATGGGTTGCTGTGTACAGGTTTGTTAGTTCAGTGCGCCTCTTCTGGCAACACCCAATTTACAGAGGAGGATACCAGCATGAGTAGCCCTTCCCTGAGGATCCACATTTTGTATAAATGTGCTCTCAGCCAACTCTCGCGTACTTAATTCATTTGTTTCAGCTAAATCCCACATCCACAGAGTTATCATTTATAAACCCCCATTTATCAGGGGCATTTTTATAAACTGTTTCGGATGTAATGAAGTTAAGTGTATTTCTCTATTCCAATCTGAGTCTACCATAAGCAAATAACTCCAAGAAGTGCAGTGAACTAGGAAAAGCTTGGTTGATCTTCTGACTAGAAGTTGTCAAATGTTATTTTAAAATATCTCTTCTTTGAAGACAGATGGAAAAAATGTGATGTGTCCTCCAAAAGCTTAACAGCAAAATTGTTGTTTTTCCCTATTTCCTAAGTAAGCTATTATTAATTCTCTCTCTCTAAAGGCACTTCACATGAGCAGCCCCACACACAACCACCCTGTCCATGCACCGCCCACCCCGTCCGAGCACAGGGTGCTCCAGCTTTTTGGCAAAAGCCCCGGGGGGGCAGAGATGTGGGGGGATGGGTGACTGCGGGAGGGCACACCGCCTCTCCTTGACATTCAGACGTGAGACTGCCTTGTTTAAAAAACATACTCTCTCTCTCTCCCCACACTCCACGTAGCCTTAACAGTCCTTGTTTAAAATAGCAAATGGCTCTGACATCTGGGTTCCTGTTTGTTGTAAAATTCTTTTTTTTCGCCAGTGATCTGAGATGAGCTGGATACTATATCTGGAGCAGTAGCCAGAATTTGAGTAATAGGAATAAGGCTTTCTGGTAGGTGCTACTTGCTTGCTGTAGAGCATAGTTCAAGGCAGTTTAAAATGCTGTTGCATACCCTCTGGGATACAAAACAACACTACATTTTTTTCCCCCCTGCTCCTTGACTGTCACCAGTAGAATAGTAATATAAGGGAGGTTTTTTGCACTGTAGCAAAGTTTTTAATTAAGAAAACTGGCATCAGTCTAATAGCCGTTTAGCTGGTTATTTAATTTTGTCTCGTAATACTTATTATTTTGTTATAATTACCCACAAGTATTCTCAGTGACAGCTCCAACTATGTGCCAATATTGTATCCCTTCCCACACTTTGGTCATTTATTCCCCTGCTTAGTAGCTGGAAGCTGGATAGAAAATAGCTAATTATATCATTTCCATTCTGAGAGTGAATCATTAACACCTGCCTCTTTGGACACGCCTAGCCCCAGTGTCCATGCCCCTCTCCGTCCCCCCCACCATCAAATGCTGGATACAGTAAATAAAGTGGTACAATGGGTTTGAACTTTATTTTGTGGTGGATTATTCTCTGAAGTTAAATGTATTAATAACGGTGGCCCTTTTCACACAAGATGCCCCCACCCATCTCCACGCAGTTTCACTGTGTGGAGATGGGTGGAGGCAGCCATGTGAAAGTCGCAGGGGATGGGTGGGGGTGCATGCATGCTCCTGCGTTACATCCACCTCTAGCCATCTCCACCCATTACCCATGCACAGAGTCATGGGATCCAGTGCCCAGTGCTCCATGGTTGGAGGTGGGTGCATGCCCATGGAAAGGGGCACAAACCCACCAGGGCTGCACACCCACCCTTCCACCCACTGTGGTCCATTTATAAACGGCCCATATCTCGCTTTCACCCAGACTTAAGCTAGCAAAGAATAGCCTTAGACTTCAGCAACACAATTCCTCCTACTCGTAGGAGCTAAGATTAAAGGTCTAGCAACCTGTCAATTCTGTCTAAGTGACAGTCATCTATTTTCCCTCCTCAGTCTAGATTTGAAGCTAAGTAGTCCTAGATTGTGGAAAGTGTATGCAAAGAGGAGAAGGGATGGGAATGAACAGGATTTACATTTTCCTCATTGAACACCAACTCTTTAAGTCTTTTCTCTTACCCGTCACTTTTTGATTAGTTCATAACAATGCACCTAGGAAAATATAACACAATACATATGCAATTTTGTGTTTCCAATGAAGTATTACCACTCAGAAAAAGTATCTTGGAGTCTGTAACAGGGTCAGTACTCGTCCCCCATAACTCATGCAGGATGGGGCCCAAATAAGTAGTCAGTAGTCTTGTTGGGAATCACCACTTGATATCCATTTATTTATCAGCTCTACCACATACACACACAGAATCCAACTCAGGCCCTTTGCCTTGGTCTATTTCCCAGTCCCTTGACACAAGCTTTCACTGTCTCAGCAGCTCTCTGTCTTCTTTGGACCAGGCTTCCCCAGCTCTGACTCTTACCAGGGCTTTGCTGCCCATTCCCTTTGCCAGTTATCTTTCTTGTAGCCTTCTTAGCCAGGCTCCAAACCCCCCTTACCCTTGGCTCTGAACAGAGGGTGTTTTTAAAGATGACACATCCACACATGCCCCCCCCCCCCATGTCCAACTGCTTGAGTGATGGTGGTGCATGCTCCCGTGACCCATGCAGTGGCGATTTTGGAGTGCTCCCCAGACACGTTGCATGCATGGGCACCCCAACATCTATGCCACTCAGGAGCCACAGACCCCCACCCCCAGGAGCATTCATTTAAAAAACACCCAGACCTCTCCAGCTCTCCCAGCAACCTCTTCAGCACTAAGCAGCCTTCAGGCGTAGCTTCCCAGGGCTGGCCAGTGCCATGTCATCACACAGCTGAAGTCTCAATTCGGCAATGCTCTATTGGAGCACCTGCACCTCAGCTCATGCCACATCCATGCTGGCACTAACCCTCTTAAAGGGCCAATAGCTCAAGCACTCTAGACTGCCACATAGTCATTTGGGATAGTTCATTAAAAACCTTAACTCAGTGCCCAACAGTAGGCAATAAGGAAGGCAGGAATTCTTGAGAACAGGATTTAAAAATAATAAGATAAAAAGAAAACTAACATAATGTCACTATAGAAATTCATGGTCTTCCCAACTGAAAAGAACTAGCTCTTGTCTGGTCCTCAAAAGGACTAGATCCTCCATCTCCCCAACTCAAAAGGACTAGCTCTGGTCTGGTCCTCAAAAGGACTAGCCCCTCCATCTCCCCAACTCAAAAGGACTTGCAGAACTGAAAAAAGTGCAGAGAAATGGTAGCAAAGACGATCAGAGTATGGAGTGGTTTCCATATTGAGAGGCTCGATAGGGTAGGGCTCATCGACTAAAAAAAGAAACTATAGAGAGAAGAGATAAAAGAGGTGTGTTTACCTGCAGTAGGCCCAACAAAATCTCTGTATGCCGTGAAATTCATCTCTACATGTCTTTATTCACAATCAATGCTAACCCCCCATCATATGCACAGTTATACTGTTCAGTCTCCTTAGCAAGCCTCACCATTCCACCAGGCACAGTTCCTCCTGCAGCCCACCAGGCAACTCCATCCAAGCAGGGTTCCAGGAGACAGCGCCCAGCCTTACCTCTATCAGCTCTCCCCTGTTCTAAGCTTGGCTCAGGCTTTTATCCCTGGGCTCCAGCTGGCTCTGCCACACCCAGTCCCAGGTGGCTCCACTTAGACTCTCTCAGGCCTAGAGGTTGGAGGATACCTGGCTTACATGCGAGAAGGATCTGGGGATTGCAGTTGATCACAATCTGAATATGAGTCGACAGCTGCAAAACAAAAGGCTAATACAATTTGAAGCTGCATTAACAGAAGCATTGGGCATTTTTATACACACCTTAAGGTGCTGGTCTTTCAGTTTTCTGGGTTTACAAGTCCACAAATTAGAACGGGTTCAGAGGAGGGCAACAGAGATGGTCAGGTGTCTGGAAACCAAGTACTATGAGGAAAGGTTGAATGAGCTAGGTATGTTTTTAGCCTAGAGAAGAGAAGACTAAGGGGAGACATCATAGCGGTCTTCCACCACCTGAAGGACGGTCACAGAGAGGATGGGAAAAACTTGTTCCCCCCCTACCTCTGAAGGCAAGACTAGAAACAATCGACTCAAATTACACTAAATAATGGACTCAAATTACAAGAAAGCAGTTTTTGGTTCAATATTACAAAGAACTTCCTAATGGTAAGAACTGCTCGACAATTGAACAAATTACCTAGGGAGGTGGTGGGATCACCTTCACTGGAGGTTTTCATACAGAGGCTAGACAGCCATCTGTCAGGGATGCTGTGGCTGCCGAATTCCTGCATTGAGTAGGGAGGTTGAAATAGATTAGGGCTGAAACGTGACCTTGAATTCAGGTTGACAATCAGACAGTTCTTGACCTGTTCTTGCAAGATCCTCGCGCAGCCGAAGACCAGCTCTGAGCATGTGCAAAATGGTCACCACAGTCATTCTATGCATGCACAGCCTCCTGTGGCCATTTTGAGCATGCACAGAGCATTTGTAGGGTTTTGAGAATCTTTCTTGATGAGCCACTTAAACGTAAGTAACGCCCCTTCGACTACCCCCTATCTCTGACCCTCCTGAGGAGGGGTCCAAGGAATAGGGTGCCTGGGTTCAAGGGCTCGTTCTCTTAGAGTTTCTTTGGCACTGAATGGCAGTGCCTCCACCTGGGGTGCAGTCAGGCCTATGGTGTCCCTGCAGAGGAAAAAGAGGTGGGCTGGTTCCCCCTCTGTACAACCCAGGGCCCAGTAGTGGGAATGCATAATACCAGCTCAGAGAAAATCCCCCCCATTTGAGACATGCACGCACGAAACAGGTTAGCAAGATACGCAAACAGGTTTATTATAATGTAAGATAAGCATAATAAGTCAGTGACTATCTCAATTACTGCTCCCCGAACAGACTCTCTGGGCCCCAACCCTCCCCTACAACACTATTCTGGGCTAGTCAGAGTATATGTTGAGGCCACCAAAGAGCATCTGGCCAAGGTACAATCTAGCTGGATCTTGAGGTAGGGCAACCCCTCAGGCTGACGGGCTCCTCCTCCCTGGTCTGGTTTAAGCTGGACTGGGCTGCCCGATTGGAAACTCACTCTGCCAGCCACCCTCCCTCACCATCTTCCCCCACTGGCCGTCCTGCCAGCCGACCTTCCACGCCATCCCTCTAGTACCTGGGGTTTGGAATCCTCAGCCACTCTGTCCTCCCCTCTGGTCCCCGTAAGCCGATTTGCTGACCGAGTGTCCTTTCCCTCTCAGCTCCAGTCAGTCTTCCACTTCCTCAATTCTCCTCACTCTCCTCACACTTCTCTCCCCCCAAAAAACCCCTCTCCCTTTTTTCCTCCTCCTCTCTCCTTCCCTCCCCTTTTCTCTCTCCCTATTGGCTCCCAGATTTTCCTAACCCCCTCCCCCTGACAGAATAGCCAGTGCCCTGGTAGCAGTTCTATATTTCCCTCCACCTGGCTGTCATTCACTCCCTGGTGCCCTGCACTAGTTCTCATGCACTTTGCAAACCCTCTGCTCATAGCTCAGTTGCTCTCTACTGCCCTCCCCAGTGGATGCCTCACTGTAAGTACAGGCCAAACCCTTGTTAGTCCCCCAAGGGGGGGGGGGCTACACAAAGAAAAGTTTCACCTTGTTCTCCCACACTATCTGCATAGCATGTTGATCCAGGGGGGTAGAGGATTTCCTCCTTCAGGTTTTGCCTCCATTACAGGTAGCCTGGTACATCAGGTCTGTTGGCTTATTCCAGGGAGGTGGGGAAGATTACTCCCTCTAGCCTTTATCAGCAGGGTTTTGCCTAACATGGCTTAGCAGCCAAACCAGAAACCTTCCTGCTACAGTTCCCCCCACCCAACTGACCAGACTGGCCTTTTATAGCTCCTCCCTTTTCTTGGGATTGGCTAGAGCTGGTTTGCCTGTGTGGCTAGCTGCTTCTTAAATAGTCATCTGACCTGATCCTAATTAGGCTTGCAACCTAGTTCTCTGCAACCTAATTAGGTGCCTCCTGCAGGATTTTGGCAGTTTACTGGCTTCATGCTAGCTCTTGCAAGGCAATTGATAGCTCTATAGGCAGTGAATATATTACATCAACTTTAGGATTTTGTGCCCTGACAAACTTGAGAGAAGCCACAGCAGATCCCCATTCGCACTGGCTCTTTTCCTGGCCACCGGCTCCTCTGCGTTGCAGTGTCTTCCTCGCCCCTCCCGCTGCCGCCGCCACCACCACCACGGGTGAGAATGCAGCCCAACTGCTCCAGATAATATCAGGTGTTATAAATGCTGGAGTTTTGTAATGTGTGAACGCACAATTCCCCTTTTATGCAGCGAGATACCACAGCCTTGTAAGACCCTTATAAGGCTGCAAGGTTTTGCTGCTTAAAAGGGAATTAGTGTGTTCACTAATTTGGCCTCCAGAACCTCCCTTCTATGGCCCTTTTCTAATGGGCACAGGTGCGTGGGGGGATGGGTGGGTGGCACGGTGGTGGGTGGGATGTGCATAGGGGTGCATTCCTATGGACCCCCACCCACCTCCACCAAGCTCTGTTCACATAGCATCGAACATTGGTGCCCATTGCTCCACGCATGGGTGGTGGGTGGAGCATGCACAGCCACCCACAGCATTTGCACAGGTACCCCCATGCGTGGGGGGGAGGGGCATCCGTGTGAAAACAGCTTACCTCTTCTTATGTTATTGGTACCCACATGTTCCATAACAGCCGACTCCACCCCAGAATTCTCTAGAATTGTGTCTAGGTGATGTGTGTGAAAACCAGGCAGACAATTTACCATGTAGTCCTCATAGGCACCAGTAACCAAGTTATCTACAGTTCTTACAATTGAATCACCAGCTACCATAGTTATCCTATTCCCAACCTCCGGGAAGCAGCACAGGAGGAGCAGGAGGGGTGGGGTAGAAATCTAGAAAATAAATAAAATAAATAAATAATGTTGCCCTTTAATTAGGCATTGTGGCTTCCCTATCCAGGGCTAATAAAGAGCTCTACAGTAGTGGAACCACTAGTATTATTAGCAATATTACTCGGAACATGGCTTCACATAATGGAATGAGACGCTTCACATAATGGAATGAGACACTTGGCAGCCTCTACCAGATGTTGACCTGATTCTCCTATTACTAATTTCAGATTTTATACAAATGTGACCCTGTGGATTTCAGCAGAGTGTCTCAATATTTAAACACCAGTTCAAGTCAATCAATCCTCTAGTGTGAAGAACCAATACTCCCAATTCCATTTAAAAAGTCTGAACTTCTGCAACTATTGCTGGTCCAGGTGTTGCTGAGGCAATGGTCTTTGAAGGCATGCTTTAAAACAAATTCTTGTTGCCTATTTTGTTTTCTCCAGAAAAAAGAAAAATGATCTCCTGTATTCCTTCAAGCTCTCTTTAAACAACCAAAAAGAAGAGAACAAAACAATACTAATTAGTCATGCGGCAGCCACAATGCACTCAAGAATGAAGCAATCTATCCACTTGCATTCACAAGACCAAGAGCCTTTTGCAGCTGCACTTTTTATTTTTAGATTATTTTCCAACTCCATGGCCTCTCCACCTACTTTCAAGGTCTTCCCTTTGGGGCAATGAACGATGTTTGTGATAACAAGAAAAAAAACTTCGACTGGAAGTGAGCGAGACAGCAGGCCTTGATCATCTCCCTCTTGCCTTGTACTGTGACATGCTACTTTGACTTTTACTTCTCTGTATTTAAAAACTGGGAAATAGGACTGAGCAAAACACATGATTTTCCTCCTCCCTTATGAAAAAGACAGCACAGTGAGCATTTTTACACCCACTTTAATGTGTTGGCCTTTCAATCTTCTGGGTTTACAAGTCCACAAGTTCTGGATACATTCTTCACACACAGTGCCCTGAGGAAGTTCCTGGTGCATTATTCACACAAACACTGCCCTGAGACAGCCTAAAGTAGCTGCAGCTGTAGATGTGACAAGCTGCCATGGAAACCAAGTGACCACAGCTGCCTGGAGCAAAGCAGTTTATATTTATTTATTTATTTATTTATTTATTTATTATAAATATTTATTAGCCACCCCCTCATGTCAAGGCATCCCGGGGTGGCATACAATAAAAATTCCCCACAATAAAACTTCCCCCCATAAAACTAACACAACCATAAAACCATTAAAACTAAACACATAAAATAAACTGCAACCCCGCCCCTTCGAACCCCCCCTTCCCCCTAAGGCCTGGGTGAACAGCCAGGTTTTACAGGCCCGATGAAATGCCAACAGGCCTGGGGTCAGATGGGCTTCCTCTGGGAGGGAATACCCGGCTACCGAAAACGCCCTCTCCATTGTGGCCCCATGTCTAACACGGGGGACCTCCAAGAAGGTGCCCCTGGCAGACCAAAGAGATCGCTCTGAGACATGGAGGGCAAGGTGGTCCCTGCGGTATGAGGGGCCCAGACCGCTTCTAGGGCATTATAGGCCAGTACCAAAACCTTACCCTGATTCAGTACACTATCGGCAGTCAGTGCAGAGTTCAGAGCACAGGTGTTATGTGCTGCCACCAGCCCGTCCCCGTAAGGAGACGGGGCTGCCGCATTCTGCACAAGCTGCAGCCTCCAAACCAGAGTCAAGGGAAACCCTACATACAGCACATTGCAGTAGTCGAGCCTCGAGGTGATGAAGGCATGGATGAGGGTGGCCAGGTTGGGCCTGGAGATGTGCGGACACAGCCTCCGCACCAGATACAGCTGGTGAAAGGTGGCTTTTGACAACGCCTCCACCTGCCAATCCAGATGGAGGCCCGAGTCCAAAACCACCCCCAGGCTCCGAACCTGTTGGGCCCCTCTGATGGGAGAACCCCCACACCAGAGGGGCCAGCACCTCCCTCGCCCTACCCACCAACATCACCTCCATCTTGTCGGGATTGAGCTTCAGTCTGTTTTGCCACATCCAATCCGCTATGGCCTCCAAACACTGGGAAAGCAATGAGATGGCAGGGCCTGGGTCGGTCGAAAAAGAGAGGTCACCAATATGCTGATGATACTCAGTTGTACAATGCACCCCGAACCCTTTCACGATCTCCTCCAAGGGCTGCATATACACATTAAATAATAATGGAGACAGGACTGAACCCTGTGGAACGCCACAGGTCAGGCCCGGGGCAAGATGATTCAGCCCCCAGCACCACCCGCTGGCTCTTCCCTGAGAGGAATGAATGGAACCACTCCAAAACAGTCCCATACAGACCCCCCAAGTCTCGCAGCCATCTCAACAGCAGCCCGTGGTCCATGGTATAAAGGCGGCTGAGAGATCTAGCAGGATGAGAAATGTTGAATGTCCTGCGTCCATCTCCTGGCGGAGATCGTCCATCAAGGCCACCAACGCCGTCTCAGTACCATGGCCGGGGCGGAACCCAGACTGAAAAGGCTCAAGGAAACCGATGCTATTAAGATATGCCTGGAGCTGTGTCTCCACCACCTGTTCAATAATCTTCCCTAAAAAGGGAAGATTAGAGACAGGTCAGTAGCTGGTAAGTGCGTCCACATTCATTGATGTTTTCTTAAGCAGGGGGTGCACCACAGCCTCCTTGAGGCTGGGCGATAATCTTCCCTGCTGGAGGGACGCGTTGACCACCCTCACCAGCACCATCTCCAAGGTCTCCCTGGAGGTTTTCACCAACCACGACGGGCATGGATCTAATTTGCAACTGGTGGCTCTCACAGACCCTAGAACACCCACCGAATCAACTGGCGTCATGTGCTGAAACTCATCCCAAAAAGATGACCCAGATGGGGCCTCCATAACCTCACGCTCCTCCTCTGCTGCCCTCAATCCGGTGTCGAAGTCACTCTGGATCCGAGTGATCTTGTCTGCAAAGTAGGTGGCAAAGTCCTCACAGCAGGCCTGGGACAAGTCCCCGTCCAGGCAGAGGGAGGCCAGACCAACCAGGCCCCGTGCCACCCAGAACAGCTCCACTGGCCGCGACTTTGCAGATGCTGTGAGGGCCTCAAAGAACTCTTTATTTGCTGTCCTCACAGCCTCAACATATGACCACAAATGGGCCCTATGGAGAAGTCGATCAGATTCAGAGCGAGTTCTACGCCAGTGTCGCTCCAGTCTCCTACCTGCCTGCTTCATACACTACAGCCCCTTGGTAAACCAAGGGGCCCTGCGGTGATGAGACGGAGGCAGGGGACATCTTGGAGCCACCCTATCAATGGCTTCCCCCAGCAAGGTGTTCCAATGCCAGACCAGCTCATCGACAGAGTGACCGTTTGGATCCAAGGTTAACTCCCCCAGAGCCTCCTGGAACCATTGCCGTTCCATCAGCCTCTGAGGGCAGACAAACTTGACTGGTCCAACCCCCTTCTCGGTGTGGTGCACCGAGAGACTGACCTGTAGGAGATAATGATCCGTCCATGACAAGGGCGTGATCCTCACTTCCCCCACTAATGGACCCCCCCGCCTCAAGGCCAGAACAGAAGACCAGGTCAAGGATATGCCCCCCCACATGGGTCGGGCAAGTAACCACTTGGGACAAGTCCGTGGTTGCCATGGCAGTCATGAACTCTCGCTCCGCTCCTACAAGGCTGACGTGGGTATGGGCATTAAAGTTGTCCAGCACCACAGTCCTGGAGGAGTTCAACACCACCTCCAAGGCCAGCTCTGCTAGAGTGACAAGGGATGCTGCCAGACAGGAAGGGGCCCGGTATACCAGCAGCACCCCAAGATTTCCCACAGCCAAATCAAATACCAGATGGAGGGCCTCAATACCTGGAATCTCCTGGACTGGATATCTCCTAACAGGCCACTCCTCCCTAAAAATAATAGCTACACAACCTCCCTGGCCCCGTGTTTGGGACTGGTGCTGCATGGCATACCTGGCCGGAACGAGGTCCACCAATGCTGGTCCTGCCACCTCATCCAGCCAGGTTTCTGTAATATATGCGAGGTCCGCTGCCCATTCCAAGATTAAATCTCAGATTACTGGGGCCTTATTCATTACAGACCTCACATTTAGCAGCATCAGTCCTTATAAGTGGACCTTGGATCCGACTCCTTCCTCACCCTCAACGGGGGAGTGACTCTCTTAACCTCCACCAGGGACCTAGGTCCCCTGGGGGTACGAGTCCTCTGCCCCCTTGGGCCATACTATCCCCATCCCAGAACCACCTCAATAGCCACTCCTCCCCCCCGTCCACTCCTGCCTGACCCCCTTCCCCCAGCTGTTCGCCCAAAGACCCGCCAACATCCCCCCACTACCTTATGCCCCTCCCCCATCTCCCATCCCCACATCGGGCCAGTCATCCTGCTGCCACCAGGAGCCGACACCTGATATAATACCCCCCCTTTCCCGCCTGACCACCTCCTGCTACTGGGTGTCAGGAATGGGGCTCCCCACCTGCTGCCACCAAGCGATACCCCTCCCACCTCCTTCCCCTGCTGCTATGAGGGGCCAGAGTTGGGACACCTCCAGCCTCCCTACTTAACAAGCAACCTCCTCCACCCCCTCTAAAAATCCCAACTAGCATATAACTAAATTTTGCCCCCCCGCCGAACTCCTGCAGGCCCCAAAGGGTCCCAAAGGGCCGCACCCTTTGGCCGCAGCCCTTCGGCTCATGGCCTGCGACGAAGCCACTGGCAGCATCCTTTTTGTCCCCTCCTGGGCAGCTTCCGGGTCAAGGGGCAAGCTGGCTCAGTATGCCAATTCCCTTGCTTCCCCCTCTCCCCCCCAGTAACTTCAATTCTTTCCCCCGCAGATGATCAGTGGGGATCCTGGGGCGGCAAAACAACAGAGCCTGGCAGAGTGCAGCCGCAAAGCCTGGCAGAGTGCTGGTTTCCCTGCCTCCCCCCCCCCGCCCCCGAGTAACTGCAGTTCTTTCCCCCGTAGATGATCAGCATGGATCATGGGGTGGCAAAACAGCAGAGCCTGGCAGTTTACCAGGAGAACGTTTTACACACAAAAGTTCTAGGAGATGTTCTATGCAGAAGTTCAAAGAGCCAGATGTTTAAGATCTGGGTGAGTGATTTAGACACAGAGAAAGTTCAGGATGTAACAGCAAACATGCAGGAGAAATGTGTGTGTAAAAACACCCAGTGTCTTTCAGCAATAGCACAAATCTACTTTCTACAAATTTGATTATGGGTATTTTTTATTTCTTAATGGCAGGGTGATTTAGGAGCCTGAGGCTTTGTGAACACCAGGGGAGCTCAGATCAGGAGGAACAGCCCTGGGTCTGTAATCCCCATCTCCAGATCTGCAATTTCAGGTTTCATCACTGGAATACTCATGCTTTGTTAAGGGAGGCAATAGCTTCCCCTTTTGCTTTATTACAGCTCCTCTGCTCATGTAAACTAGGACCAAAACAAATCTGACATTTTGTAATTGAAAATATTTATTTATGTATTTATTTTATTTTATTGGATATTCAAAAAATATTAGATTTTTTTTGGATATTTTTTGGATTTATTTCTCCCTTAAGGAGGTTATAATCTCTGTTGGTCATTTGACTATATGTATGAGGTTAAAATTGTATTTATGATGTCTGATTATTTTGAATTTTTGTATTTTTCTTTGTATTTTCTTTTGTATGGAACTGTTTTTATTCAGATTATTTGGCTTTTGCTGCTAATAAGTATTCATTCATTCATTTTGGATATTTGTTCAGACAAACAAATCTCCAAAGCCAAATACATCTTTATTACATGATATTCACATATTTGTTATTTCAGTTATTTTGCTTTGGTAATTTTGTTTTGTTTATTCAGTAACTTCATTTTGGTAATTTGGTTGTTTTGTTAACATATTAACTTCATTTTAGTGATGTCGGTAACTTCATTTCAGTATCTGGGTTACTTCAGGATCACCATATGGTAGTACAACAGTGAGATTGCTATTGTCGGCGCACCCCAAGAAAGGAGACAGGACATCAATAATTGGATTGAAATATGGCCGCACCCTTTATTAATCCAATTACAATTAGAATTAGGTGAGGGGGTGACCTCGCCTATTGCGATTCGGGTCCAGTATCAACCGTTAAAACTCATTCATAACAGAGAAGGTCTCGATATACCCTCGATAACCTCCTCACAACATTAAGACCTCCCCTTTGCCAGTGCTGGGGGCATGTCCAAAGGGGACGTAGTCCTTCAGAACTTGAGACGGCATCAGGTGCCCAACAGTGGGAGGCCATACTATGCCCTACCACCGTGCCAGGTCACCCTTACTCCGTGGAACCAGTGCCTCACCTGCCATACCCTGCAGTGCGTTAAGCGTGGCTCCCCCATATCTTAAGGAGATGCCTCCTACAAACAACTTATTCTACTTCACAACTGATACTGGAATCCTGCCACGGGTGCAATAAAATTAAACCAACAATAACATAATAATAGCAATACACCACACCCATCTAATGGCCAGCCAAATTACCTGATACTGTTAGGAAGGCAAAAAAACAAGAAGGCCCTCTGACCAATTTTCTTTGCAAAAATTCCTTCCTGGCCCAATCTAATGCAACCAGTAAAAACCACAGTACAGGGAATGGTGGGTGGGTGCTGCTCCGTTCCCCGCTCTTAACTAGAATGAGCGGGGAATGCTCCGTGAAGACTGGTCACCACGTGACCTGCAGAGCCAATGACGGTTCTTACTTTTGCGCTGTCAGCGAGGGTTGCTAGGCAACCCTCCTTAGTTGCTAGGCAACCCTCGTCAACAGCTTCTCCCTGTGGCCAGTTAGCTGGGAAGCTGCAGTGCAGCCTCCAGCCCCTGACTCCTCCTGCCTTCCTTTCTTTTGGAGGGTGGGGGGGGTGCAACAACGGCCCCACCGCCGCGATGGCAGCGGAGGGCAATTAGCAGCGAATAGCCATTCACACAATGTTCCTTCAAGGAAGCAACACAGAATGAAGCCAGTGTGGCTTCCTTTCTGTCTGTGCATGTGTGGGATGGGGAGAGTGATGAGGGTAATAAGATGAGAAACAGATTTGCAGTCCAAGAAAACCCATGTTGACAACCACACTAATCAGCTTCACACGATATTCTCCTCCCATGGAGAAAACCAGTAAGTAATGTGCTCTCTGTGTTTCTTCCGCTACTGGGGTAATGTTATATTAATGAATCCAGTTCCGGCTCCCAAGTTCCTCTAAACTTTTATCCTGTATGGTGATGTGGAAAGACACTGAATCATCCTTTTGGTTTATGCAGATCCTGGCACAATGGTGTCCTTTTGAGGACTCAACTGCAATACAGATATTAATTAAATATTAAAACTGATTGCAGACATAGTACCATAATGTTTATAACAGTTTTACTACCATATTTGGGGCTGTTGTGTTTTGTTTGAATGCTAGGAAATATTATTTTTTATTCATATTAGTGTAGCACATTGGAACTTCAATCTATGACAGTACCTGAGTGCTGCATATAAATAAGGAAGGAAGGAATCCTTCCCTCACAGAGCTAATCATCTACAGAAATACAAGACCAAAGATTGCTATAGAACAGGAGTAGCTAAAGTTCTGAGCCCTATAAGCTATGTACAAAATCTCTGTATGGACAAGAGACACAAGACACATTGTATATGAACCTGGACTTTGGCCTGGACTTTGGTTTGCCCTGTTTTCATTTTCTTTTTGTCTTAAAACTCGGACAAGCGGCTGTTGCTGTCCTTTAAAAAAACATTGATCCACTATGGCCATATAACTAAGCTATATATTCTCCCTAAAGTTTTCTTCAGTTCACTTTGCTTGCTACCACCAGGTTATTCTTTAAAACAACAAGAGACCTGGAAGCTTTCCTTAGTCCAATATTATTTATTTATTTATTTTAATTTATAGAATTTTACCCTGCTTCTTTTGCTCACAGGTGACTCGGGGCGGCTATAAATGATTAAAAAAAACACCAAATACAATAATAAATATAAAATATAACAATATATATATATATATATATATATATATATATATATATATATATATATATATATATATATATATATATATATATATATATATATATATATTGT
>QEPC01012098.1:742220-771353 GCA_003113815.1 Sphenodon punctatus | reverse complement strand
AGCAGAGGCAGCAGAAGCGGACATTGGATTGCCGGGGCACAGAACCCATGGCACAGCAGAGGCAGCAGAAGCGGACATTGGATTGCCAGAGCACAGAACCCATGGCACAGTAGAGGCAGCAGCAGCAGGCGCCAGTTGAGGCCCAGAAGCAGCAGTGCACCATGGAGGAGCTGGGGTGGGGGCAGCTGCCAAGTCCATCTACAGCTGAAGGACATGGAGGGCAGTCCGGTTTTCGACTGAAAGCCACACGCATGTTGGGGGGAATGATTTCGCTCAATGGGCAGCCCTTTTCGATGGTCAGAAACATGGGCTTTAGGTGCCTGATTGGCTTCCTGGCACTGCAGTTTAAGCTGCCCTTGCGCACCACCCTGGTTGGCAGGTGGTGCCAGCCTTGTACCGGGTTTTAAAGGAGCAGGTGAGGGAGCAGCTGGCAGGGGCTGGGGTGCCACTGTCCACTTCACCACAGACCTGTGTTGAGCAGAAATGCGCAGCACACCTATCTGGTAGTGACGGCGCACTGGTGGCAGGTCCCAGAGGCAGCATTTGGGAGTAGCAGGAGGGGTCCCGAAGCAGGGTATAGGTGGGCCTTGTTTCATGTGGAAGTCATGGATGGCCCCCACACTGCTCGGAACATCGAGGCAGTCCTGACTGCCATGGTGAGGGAGTGGGTCATGCCAGGTGCACCATTCACCAAAGGTTCATGGCCAACATATTGAGGGCAGTTCATGAGGGGGGCTTCGCCAACATCCCTTGAACCACACACACCCTTCACCTGGTGGTCGGGGATGCTCTGGGCTTGGGGGAGAAGGGGATTGGGGCAGGCACCCTTAGCTCCCTGATCGAGTGGGGGAGGAAGGTGGCCGGTTTTTGTAACTGGAGCGTGAAGGCCACCTCCTCCGGGTCAAGCAGGCCGAGCAAGACTCCCCAATGCCCCAGCTGGTGCAGGATGTGTCCACCAGGTGGAATTCCACATTCCTGATGCTTGAGCGGCTTCTCGAGCAGAACGCCACCTTGCATCAGGTGGAATTGGACATGGACAGAAGGGCACCTCCAGGCTTTAATGGGCCAGAATGGGAGCTGTCTCTTATACACATCTAGATGTGTATAAGAGACAGATATATAACTAAGCTAACTCCTACATCTATCTATCTATCTATCTATCTATCCATCCATCCATACACAGGGATGGCGGAGACACAGACAGCTCACAACAAACAACACAGGGAGGGGTACAAAACTAAAATGAAACCTAAATCAATCTAATCCTACTCTAAATAAATCCAAAAACAGGGGAAGAGAATCAGGGATGGAATATATACAGGGAAGAGGGAAGGATTCAATGGGGGTAGGAGAAACAACACAGGGAGGGGTAAACAAATAAAAATAACACCTAAATCTATCACATCTAATCAAATAAATGAAACTATGGAGGTAAATGTGTGGAAATGGGTGAAATAGGAGGAGGATGACAATGGATTGGAAGGAACACACACTGCTGGGAGAGGGAGAGTTCTGAAAATGCCTGCTGACAGGATCAGTGGCTAGCTCAGAATGAATTGGAAGGAGGGGGGGTACAGCAATTACTTTTGTTACTTGCTGTGCCTGCCTTACCACAAGCCCCATTGACTCTGTGCAGCCTAGCCCGTGGCCAATTGCAGACTGCCAAGCCAGTGGTCTGAGGAAAAGAGGGATGGTGATTGGGCAGGTTGGCTGCTAGTCCAAGATTCTCCACCCCTCCTCAGCTGACTCCCCCCTCTCTGGGCCTGCCAGTCACATTTTTCCCACCCAAACCTGCCCGAACTCATCTGAATGTGGCCGAACTGTTCGGGGGGGATTTGGCTTTCGGTTTGGGCATCTGGTTCGGCCATCCGAACTGGCTGAGTTCGGGCCCAACTCCGAACCGCATTCACACATCCCTAGGGGAAAGCTCCTAACAGCTGGGAGGGAGATCATTAGCCTGGTTAACCCGGGGTGGCCGGACCTTAGCTTGGGCTGTCTCTCTAACTTCTTCCACCCAACACATCCCATAGCAGCTACCCCAGGAAGTAGCAGGTGAACATCTGGTGGCAACAGACCAGACATGTAGGTGAGCCCTGGGTTAAGGTGGGCTAATGTCACATCGGTTTTCACCCAGAGGCATTTTACCACCCTACACAAACTATCAGAAGTTCTCCCTGCCTTCAGTGCTTGATGGGGCCGGGGAATAACGTATTAGAGTTAAGCATTCATTTCCCTACTGCAAGTGGTGCATTCAGGGAAGGCTGTGGATTCTTCATGCAATAACTGGTGAACAGGGAGCCCTTTTCTTCAGCTATAGAGTGGGCAAGATGTAGCACTCCTTCCTTACCATTGAAATTGGCTAGAAACTGTCTAGCATTGCTCTGGCTTGTAGTTCGTTTATAGTCAATTTTATACCACCACTTAATTGCTGCTGGCCAGCAGGACAGGGGAGGAAGGTGAAGTGTAGTGCTCTGCTATCAAACCTCTAGGGCAGGAAATGTAAGAGGGGTTGGGTTTTGCCACCCCTCTTACATTTGCAGTCCACCTCTGCCTATTGTTAGTACAGCCAGGCCTGGACTTAGATTTTTTAAAATATATTTGCTTCTCCTGCCAGATAAATAAGATTATGGAGTGTCTTGTAGGGTGGCAACACCTCCACTTTAATACAGGATGCTTATGAAAAATACATGGTGCAGGTTTGCATTGGAGCCAATGCAACTCTGTACCATGTATTTTTCATAAGCGCCCCATTTAAAGGAGAGTTAGGACCACACTAGTGTCTCATGAGTTAAAAATATAAGTGAGCACTAGGAGACCCGCGTCATACCGCCCATTTCTTCCTTAAATGCATGTTTCTTTTTCAGTGTGGTGCTCCCTTCCTTTAAATATTTATCCAGAGAAAGTGTGGTTACTGTGCTGGTCCCGAGCAAGAGAGATGGAGATGGTGCGAGTGGCCTGTTTAAACCGTTGATGCCTTTCTAATGTAAGCTGCCCAGTTGTGCTGAGATAAACCCGGGGAGAGCTGTGGAATAGGGCTGTAGCGGAATATCGCAGCGGTAGCTATTTCCGGCGGAAACAGTGTTTCCGCAATTAGTGGAACGGCATGGCAGAGGCTTTCATTCCGCGGTTTCATTCCGCGGTTCCGCGGTTCCGCTTATTTAATTCCGCAACTTAGTGGAATCGTGGAAACATGACATTTTCACGATTTCCGCAATTCCGCCAGCGCCAAAAAATAGTGGAATAGCAGTTTTCCGGGATTTCTGCAATTTTTGCACGATTTTTCCGCAATTCCGCGATTTGCAGAATTCCGGCGGAATTAGCGGAATATTCGCAGAAAAGTCGCGGTGTGGCGCGGGCAGTTCCGAAATGGCGGAACGGAATCGTGGCGCGGTAAAAGCTGCTGCCGCATCAGCCCTACTGTGGAACACCGAATAGAAATTTAATACCTTGTAAAAAAGCACACACCTTAAAATCATAACATTTTAGGGTATGAAGGGTTATCTAGTCCAACTCTCTGCTTGAATGCAGGATGACTGGAGTTCCATTTGGTGAGGGTGGGTGAGTGTAGGGAGACTTAGGGAGATATGTACTTGAATTTTTAATCTGTTTTTCAGGTGCCTTACATTTTGTGTTTTATGTACTATAACCTGCTCTGCACCCTTGGGATAGTGCAGGCTATAAATTTTATAAATAAATAAATTAATGAATAAAAGTTCCCTTACTACACCAAGCCCATACAGCAAGGGGGCACAGAGAGGTGTTGTCACTGGCTGCTCCACAACTTTGCACGCCCCTTGCTCCGTTAGTTCACCAAATCTAGAGCCTGAGAATTTCCCGTTGCCATTGTAAAATCTGTTTATTTGGCCAGGCCTTTAGCAGGCAGGGATAGAGTTTGGCGAGTGGTTTTAATGGGAATTATTGTTTATATTTTTACAGGTTTTATTTTTGCATATTTCATTCATGTTTATCTATGTTTTATGATGTAAACTGCCTTGAGCTTTTGAGGAAGGGCAGTTAAGAAATCCAAATAAATAGATAAATAACTGATGTCTTTAAAGGGTGCAACATACTTTCTCTGTGTGAGGCAGCCAGGCCTATTAATAGACACTGAAAGAGGATGCATAAATCTGGTTACTGTCTGCGCTCCTTGAAGCATTTTTTTCTTTTTAACCCAGACAAGTATCTTAGCTTTGTATAGAGCTGCAGTTCTTACTGGGCATTCATTATGCATGCTGTGCAAGAGAAAGGGTGAAGGAAACTTTCTACTCTGCAACAATGAAAAGCCAAATTCACATGATATATTGCACTAAAATACCAACGGTGTAGAGGGAAGCAGGTAATATATTCAGGTTGGATCCTCTATGTTCGAATGATTATAAACGCTTTCTCAATTTGTACTTTTTTTCAGAATGTTTGAAGTACTGCAACTCTCCACCCTCCCTTGCACTTCCCCCAGTTTTAAAGCATTCTTTTCCGTTCTGAAATGGTGAAAAAGATACCAGACCTGAAGACTTAATTCACGTGACATTTATTTCATATTTATTGTAGTCATGAGTAGTCGAATAGGAGCATAGCACTGATGAACGTCTGGCATTTAGCAACAATTACTTGAATTAAAAGATAGCTACATACTTATGTTCAAAGTGGGTAATAAGAGGGAAACCATAATAACCAGGTACAGAGAAGCCACCATTACGTGAATCACGGTGCAGACCCAGAGATTGGTCTGCATTCCTCAGGCTGGAACACTCATGCACAGTAAAAGAATATGACTATGGATAACTTAAACATTCATGTAGTGCTCACATGTACACAGAGAAGTTATTTAATTATGGATCAAAAAGAAGAATCAAATGAACTGATTTGAGCTAACAAGTTCTTTTAAGTGGAAGAGGTGATGCTTCCTTTGAGGCCATGTGACTAAGGGAAAAAAGCATAAGACAGGAAGACAGGACTAAATTCTACTCCAATCTCTGTCACCTGTTCCAACTGCACAATCTGCATAAGCTACACCCATATTTATCCTGGTCTGACCTTGCCATGCCATGGTGATCACGAGGCTTGATTTTTGTCGTTCTCTCTTCTATAGGCTTCCGGCAGTGCTGCTTTCTCGCTTGTTCAGAATATAGTAGCATGGCTGCTTATTGATTTTGGTAACCTGCCCTGCCACTGCAGAGTGGTGGATTGTAGAGGTGTGCACCAGGGGCCCATGTCATTTTTGTTTTCATTATTTAAATCTGTCATTTTTGTTTCCATAAATATCAAATTGTTGTTTTTGTTTTCCTTTGGTTTCAATGGAAACCACATTTTTGGCTATACCTTTTTTGTGTTTTATTATATTTGGCTGATACTTTGAGGGATTGTACCTCCCATGGAAGGCATGCCATGCCAGGTGCCTGCCTCTGACTAGCACTGCGTGTGCTGCTATTGATCTGAATAATGGTCTTCAAGGGGACAACTTCAATTGCTTATAAAATTGGTTTCCTTTATCAAATTGTCCTGTAATTTGGCAGAGATGACAGAGACGGTATGTGACAAATGTACAGGATGGAATATAAAAATCTTACAGCTGGAAATGTATTTTGAAGTTAATGTCTTATACCATCAGCACCCTTTATCAAATATTTCGACAAACTGGCAGGAGTGTTGAGCTTGTGGAGGGATATGATATTCACAGGTTTAATGCACATCGGATGGAGTATAAAGATGTTGTAGCCATGAATGTGTATGGAGCTTTTCTTAAAATCACAAATTGCAATTGCTTCTAAAATTGGTTTCCTTTATCTAAGCATTTTGAAAATTGGTACACATAATTCCCTCAGTTAGGGATACACCCTCCCCCGGTTTCATCAGAATTGAATAAGAAACAACAAATTATAGCTGTAAATACATTTTCAGTGTTTCCCCTTTATTTCAAAAACAAAATGTCTTTTTTGTTTCTATTTCTTATTATTATTTGTTATTTTCATTATTGCAATAATGATAATGAAAATGACATTTTTTGTTATTGTTATTGTAATAACAAAATTACATGCACACCCCTAGTGGATTGAATTTAAAATTGCACTGCTGATTTTAAGACCCTGAATGGCATAGGCCCTGACTAATATTCAATTCTTGCTCCTGGAACGTCATCATACTAGATATCTGTGATCCCACCATGACATCTTAAGTCAGCGGGTGATGAGGCCTTTGTTGTGGTGGGTCCCTCAGTGTGGAACTAATTCCCTCCAGATGTTCATCTTAGTTCCTCCCTCCTCACCTTCAAAGCACCTCAATTTATTTTTTGTTGTTTTCTAGGTGCTTTTAGAGGACCTACTGATGGTTCCCCATCATGTGTTTTTTTCTCCCCTTTTTATCTGCCATTTTTATGTTGTTTTAAATGGATTTTACTGTATTTTAAATGTTGTAAAGCATGTCAGGTACCATCTGGTGGAGGGGTGCTCTATAAAATCAATTTATTGATCCTGTGGCAGGATGGCCAGGGTAAAGATTTCTAAAATAAATAAATTATTACCCATCAGATTCTTCTTGCTCCGTTAGTGGACATACTGTCAAGGAGAGTAACTTCACTATGACCCTAGCGATATACCCACTCACTATCTTCCTGAGGATATACAGCATCTCAAATAATGAGTGAGGAGAAGGCTGTGCAATGCCTTTATCTCCCAAGCACAAAAGCAAGAAGAGCTAGCTTGCTGTTTGTGGGAAGTAAACTTAAGAAACTTAGGGTGTTTTCAGACGTGACAGGGCCAGTTGGCCCCGTCACAAAAACAATAAAGTCATCCCCCACTGGAATGACCCCGGCACGCCCTGACAGACATGCCGGGGGATCCCGGCGGGGAATTGGGGAGGGGGCGGGGCCGCGTGGTACAACGTGCGGCCACACGGCCCCACCATCCGCCCTCTGAGGAGGCGGGCGGGTGGCTGTGCCAATGCCACCGCAGCATCTGGCCGAATCCACCACGGCCCGGAATCCCGCCGGTGCTTCCGGGCCATGGCGACCGACCAGACGTTACTTTTCTTTGCTCCCCGCCGGGGATCACTTTCACCACGCTTCCTGGGGAATTGGTGCAGCTAGCCCGGGAAGCCTGGTTGAAACTGACCCCACGTGGGGATTGAGCGTGGTGAACATCTGGCAGCCACCAAACAGACGTGCAAGTCACAGTGACCACAGGTGGGTATTCACCGTGGTTCCTTGTGATCTCGTAACATCTGAAAATACCCTTATGTAACTGATCTGTGGAGGATAACTTTTTGAGTCCCTCTGCCTCCTCACTCCATTCATAAGTGTTGGTTGCCTAGCTTTTCATTTTCTGCCACAAGACTGTATATCAAAAGGGACATTAACAAGCATATACTTTTTAAAAAATCATGTGATTTCCCAAACCGTAATCTAGAACACTGGTGATTGCACGATCAAGGTATGTGATCCGTAGGTGGTCTATGGAACCAGATGTGGCTATAGTAGCAGGCTTCTCCCTGCTAAGGTCATGGCCATTGCTTCCAATTACCATAAATAGCATTGGCTAGCTGGACTTCCCTGTGGTCAGCACATTTGGTTTATGATCTTTCCTTGGTTCCTCCTCCTCCTCCAGAGATGGCTGTGATGCTGATGGGGACCAGAGCTATACATCTTGTTTAGTCAAAGCCAGCCTGCAATGAGCATGTTCCACCTTTAGACTGAAGGACATTTGAGGGTCTAAAATGGCCCATTGGTGCAAAATGTTTGGGAACCACTGCTATAATTAATGCAATTAGGATTTCAAAGATTCTCTATAATATCAAAGTCACACTTTGGAAATGTATGTCAGAATATGGAGCAGTGCATAAGCCAGTGTGGCAGGAAAGGTGACCTGATGTGATTGTGCAAATGTAGAATGTCCAGTGAGTGATTAGCCTCAGAACATGTTTCCTGTAAATGTATTCCATCTTTAAGGTTACTGCATTACATTAAAGAAAATTAAAGATGAATACAGCAATGTGGAAAGGAATTTTAATCACCAGAAAGTGCCATAATGGAAAAACAGGTGCTGCACAAGAGCAACATTCCTGTCATTATATGTATTATGTGTCTCATTTAAACCACATTTCATTTCTAAAATGTAGCATTGAGCCATTGTGGGGAACCAAATAACACTTTCTTAATTAGATTCTAACTAAACAGGTTTATTGGTAATCATAAAACGAGTCTGTCAGAGCAACTTGCAAACATTTAGAATTCACAATAGAAAGGATGCCATCGATTACGCTTATTTTCCGTAGAGGAAGATAATACTCGATAGTCTACAAAGTGCTTAATTTACACCTTGAAATAGTTTATTGTAGCAAATAGGTAGTTGAGTGTCAGTTTGAAAGTAAAAATACTTGTAGCATGCTGTACAAAAAGCAATTGACAAGAGATGCCCCTGCCAACACTATCCAAAATAAACATTGTTATAGGAAATGAAAAATATCTATACAGAGCTTTATAAAAGAAAAACATTTCAGGAGCTGCTAGAAAACAATTTTAACATCACACAGAAAAAAAAACCCACACTTTTGCACTTTCATTCCTAATGTATAGTCTGCTTCCAGAAATCGAGTGCGTACAACAATACAGCAAGTTGCACAATACTTTATATAAAAATATAAGGCTATGCTGTAGGTTCAATGCAAGCCAGGGCTTGGCAAATCCTTCAGAAGTTTTATATATCATAATCTACATGGAATTACATCAGAAGTAGTTGATAACTAGCAGAATTAGCCAAAGGAACTCTAAGATGTAGGACTACTACTTTTACCTCCATAGGTATACATATACCAAAAATAATAAATAAATAAATAAATAAATAAATGCATCACCACCAGCCATTAGGTTTTGCTGATATCAGTGTTGCTGATCTATTTTTATATGAATCGTATACACTGGGGCCTTTACTGCTGTTGCAACCAAAGCTCTAACTTTTATGGGATTCCGAGGTGCGCAAACATGCAGGATGTCACTGAAATGCAGTAGAACACAGTCATTGTTAAAATAGTGCTTTCTGTGTCTAGATTGTAGCTAGTGTGTCATGATTCAGGAAGTTGCAAAATGTGCCAAGCAGTGTTACCTTAGGAAAATTACCTGGTGGTGATCATTTGAAAAATATTATGGGACCTATCCTCAGATGAAGTATATCAGTAGCCTTAGGGACATCAATGACACTGCAAGGATTTACACCAGCGAAGGATCTTCACATAACTAACCCATGCATTACGCCATGTGAAGAAGGGATTGTCAAGGAGCACAGGAAGTGGGAAAGATTTCACAGACAATTCAGAATGAGGGTTTGTTCTTTTACCTGTTTTTAAAAGGTAGTGATCCTTAGGAAAAGCTGAGATACCATAGATACTTGTTTTATGGCAGTTCTTGCAAAATATTGATTTTTCTTGGTGGTCACTGTAATTGCAGATTTGATCACATTAAGCTTTGACATTGTAGGGCAAATACAAAAATTATTACCTTGCTGACAACACACAGCTTTTTAAAAGAAAACAAAACATCATGAACAAGGAATATTAAAGATTAAAAGATATCAGAACAAATGTATTATATTTATCTAACAAATATTTTAGATGATTTTATTTAGTGCAAGACATTTTTATATAAAGAGCTGAGATTTCTATGTAGCTTTTTACATATGGAACCTTCTCTATATAGATTCGACATAATTCTATTAGTTTATGTGAACGTTTTTATTTTACAACATGGTATGGTGGCACTGTGCACTCTTGGTAATAGCGATGCCAACTAGAAGAGTAACAGAAAGGGCTAAAGACAAAGAGGTCCAGATGATATCTTTTATTAGACCAACTTCTGGAAGTGCAGGTATGCAAGCTCTTGGGCTACATGCAGCCCCTCCTCAAGTATCTGAAAATTACTTTATTTCCATCTCTCAAATTTGGGACCAACATGGCAACTAGTCCTATAAAGAACTAGTGATGTGGGCCAAAAGAATGCTGAGACGACAGCGTAGAGAGACAAACATTTCAGGAAACCTGAAGAACTTTATCCACAGCTCTTGGATGGGACAAATTTTCTGTAGCAGAGTATCTGGCACAGTGAAGTCCTAACATTCATTTATTTGTTTTCAGTACTGGGCGATGAAATCTTGACAGCTTCATTGAGTGTTTTCAAATGAGATCATAGTCGGCTGGAGTCTGCGTTTGATGCATGCAGCCCCCACTCACATATTTAGCGTGTTCAGCCTAATTAACGGGCAGCCTTCTGCATACATTTCATGTGCTTGAGAGCAGTCCCCGGAAAGAACAGAGAGAGGAGCAGGAAGTGGTCATTCCTTGGAACACACTCAGATTTCGCTCCCCCCCCCCGCATGACTCTATGGTGCTGGCAGACCTGTACACAGAGAGGCAGTGCACAGTGACACAACCTAATTGATGGGATGTGGACATGTGGGTGCACAGTAGCCTGAATTCTTTCACACAGCGGTATCCACGTTCCCTGAGACCCTGCTATGAGTGGGCTGCATGTCCAGTGAGTGGTGGTCACATGAATGGTGCGGGTGAAAACCTAACAAACAGGCAGGTGGACACCCACTTAGCATGGGTATTGTGGACTATCGTCTCATTTGTTAACACACATTGTTGGGAGCAATATTTTTGTAATGCTAGTATTTGTACTTAGTTTTCTGCTGTCTACTTAAATTAGAGCCGGACTCAGAAAACTGTTTTGAAGGGTTCCTCTTTTTGTTGTGGGGGAGGGGATGGGAACACGCCTTCCATTGTTAGAAAGCAATATAATGTGTCTACATTAAAGTTTTATAGTCTTGCTGCTCATCATCATCCTCATAAAATCCTAGTATATTACAAGGTGGAAACAAATTAAAACATTCCAAAACGGTCAACTAATTTCTTCTATATCAAGATGATTTCAGGACATAAAAGAGAGGTCATATTGATCATTATGGTATAACAGTTATGTAATCTATTTGAGCGTGGATTATAGCTCAATAATTGCTAAATTCACCTATGGCCTTCTCTTACATTGTTGTCTTCAGGTCCTTGATTATCTATTCAATTCCTGAAATCTCTCTCTGGGCTTTTCCTTGCAAGACAATTACAAAAGCAATTCTACCTTGCCTTCCTTTGGAAAATGCCCAGTTTTGCATATTTGCTTTTCCAACACTATCACTTGAACAGATGTGAAAATGTATACATGCCATCTCCTCTGGGCCATGTAAAGTCCATTAGCCATATACACTTTTGTAATTGCTTGTGCAAGTATTTATGTTCTCAGAATCTTGCACACAAAAATGGAGGCCATTCTTTGAAACATTATAGGCCATTTTTATATGGATGGCAGTGAGTGGGGGGGATGGGTGTTCTGGTGCGGTGTGTGTGTGTTCCTTTACACGGACACACACACACCTCCATCCACGGAGCCTCCTCTGGTTTTTCAGAGGGCCCAGTGGGTGGAGATGGGTGGGTGATGGGTAAAGATGGGTGTTGCGTGGGAGCATGCATGCACCTCCACCCACATTGTTCGTATGGACAAACACCGCACGCACACCCATCCCCTTATCCACTGCTGGATGTTTCCATGGACGCCCCATCAGTGGAGCACCCTCCCACACACCTAGTGTGTGTGTGTGTGTGTGGTTGGGGCTTCATGTAAAAACAGCCATAGATAATAATTTTATAACGGATTACAAAATTTCAATAATATATAGATTTCAATAACTCCCCCCCCCCCCATTTATAACATACCTAACAGAAAAAATGGACAAACTGCAGAATAGCTTGTTAAAGAGAGAAACATTAGTTGCAAAGTCTTAGGGATGGGCCCAACCCAGAGAAACCAGCTGTGGGGAAAGGCCATGCATTCTGTATGCTATAAAATCCAAACTTGGCCAAAGAGGGCTTTAGTTACACCCCGAGTGCTGATGGAATTTACTTTGGGGAAAACTTTAGAAAAGGTCAGGAGAGTGCCTCCATCATGCCTCCTTTCCAAAGCTACCACAGCCCTTTGTAAACATCATGATGTCACAGCTCTCAAGAAGGGGTGTGGCCATGTTAGAAGGGGTTGGAAATCCCCATTGTCCCACCCTTTTCTGATCTGGCCCCACCTGAAGGGCTCTGAATGGACGGGGCGAGGAAGGAGAAAAGGGAGTGCAATGTATCTCTTTTTCTTCTTCTTGATGCCCAGGGGTTCTATCCCAGTCCACACAATCACCATCCTAAATATCTGGAAGTCTCATAAGCCTGGGGATGTTCTTTCCACATCCTGAGATCCTCTAACCCTAACCTGCCTAGGACAGTCCTCCTTACTCTGACTAGATATTCAGGGCCTTCTGTTCCTCTTCTATCCTTGAAATGTAGCTCCCAATAACTTCAAGGGACCTAAGATGGCTTCTCCCCTTTTTTGCAGCTCTTTGGTGGCTTTTGAAGAACAGTAAAGTCCACTATTGTACCCAGTCTGGAAAGTCACCTTCTCAAAGGCAGGGCAAATAATTGATTGTTTAATGCAATAATGAGTACAGCTCAAATCTTTAAGGAGCTTTTAAAAAAATAACAGAGACAAATGCAGTGCCATATGTAGCCACTGGTGCATCCATTATTGCTCTCCTTCAGCACCATGGATTTCCCTGTGCAAGGAATGTAATGAGTAATACTGAACTCCCACCTTCCCATGGTGACTAAATGTGGTGGTAAACCATCTATCACATTTCAAAATGGTACTTCAAGATAAAAGGGAAAGAAAGTGATCGTGTCAGGCTCTAGAGAGTGAAGGGCTTAAGCACTTCTTGGCGAAGGAGAAGCTGAGCAAGGGAAAGAAGCACACACTCCCCTGGTCAACCATCGGATGGAAGGTGGCAAGATTAAGCTGACATGCCACAGGGCAATGCTCATTGGAAATGGGTACATTGTTGCAGGCACTCCACTCTCTCGCTTCCGTAGGGCAACAGCTAGCCCTGAAACTTTCTCTTCCCTTTCTTGTTCTTTTTGGGGCTGAACAGTCCTAAGAGTTTCTTCTTCTGACAACCCCTCCATTGCATTTCTTCCCATCCCTTTCTGCGGTGTGTATGTCAGAGAGACAGCCGTGACACTCTTACTTCATCCTCTTTTGCCATTCCCTACTTGAGGTCAAAGATGATCCTGACATGGCAGCCCTGAATTGTGGCAGCCACATGCCAGAGATGGTGTCCCTGACCTCTCTATATAGAGTGGTTTCTGCTTCCTCTGGGACATCATGGGAACCTATACCTGTAGCAACCACAGCAATTGCGCTCACTTATCCCAGAGTCTGGAGATGCCATGGGAAGTGAGAGCCACAATGCAGCATGCTCCTTCTATCATGGCCACTGCAGCAAGGTAGAATCTAGAGCCAGCAGCTTCAGCGGATGTATCAGGGACATCTTCTCTTAGTGCTATTCACCTACCACTTCCTGCTGTGCACCTGTCCCTCTACCTCTAGCTCCTTGACTGACTGAACACTGTCATGATCTCACAGAACATCTTGAGAAAGGCAGAGTTGCCCTGATACCTACTATGAAGCAGTAGCAGACAGTCAGTGGCCCACATGTTCCAACAGAAAGAGGTTCGAAATGGCAAAAAAATGATGTGCAAGCCATAGCTTAGCCAACACAAAGGGAACAGTGCTAGAGGCAGGAAGACCTAGAGGACATACTGCTTTACTATTCAACTTTCGTGCTTCAAAATAAGGCATGCAACAGATATGGACTATTCTTCACTACGTAATGCGTGGGTCTGTCCATTCTTTTGCTCATTTGGTATTGGGGAATTTTGCTTGGCCTTCTGCAGGACGAAATGCTCAAACAAATGCACATAGAAAACCAACAGATTTTAAGTTCCCAGGCCACAGAGGCTTGTACCATAGGTGCCCTGCTTGTTTTTGTGCTATGAAAACTAGGGGCGGGACCCCGGGCCCATTACCGGCTACCGGATTTACCGGTTACCGGTTTCACAAAAACCGGATTCCCGGATTAAATCCGGTATACCGGTGCCGGATTTATTGCATTGGTTTCAATGGGGCGCTGTGTCCCCATTGAAACCAATGCAATAAATTAAAATAAATTCCCTCCCCCTCCCAGGCTGCGCGGGTGGAAGGGGGGACACCCCCCACCCACCCTGCCCAGCCTGGCTTTTTGTTGTAAAAAAGATAGAACAGCAACAGAGTGAGACCCCGAGGCGAGCCCCCCCCCCAGCACCAGCGGCCGCGGCGTCCCCGCAGCCGCAGGTAAGTATGACCCGATCCCTGGGGGGGGGGGGGGTGTTTAACACCCCCACCCCCCCCAGGGATCACCCCTACAGCGCGCTTGCCGCTTACCTTGGGGAGCTCCGGCGGCGGCGGGCGGCCCGGCGGCTTCAGCGCCGGCTGTGGCTGCCGGCTTCAGGACGTTCTAGGCCTTCCGGTGAAACCCGGAAGTGCACCGGAAGGCCTACAGCGTCCTGACGCCGGCAGCCACAGCCGGCGCTGAAGCCGCCGGGCCGCCCGCCGCCGCCGGAGCTCCCCAAGGTAAGCGGCAAGCGCGCTGTAGGGGTGATCCCTGGGGGGGGTGGGGGTGTTAAACACCCCCACCCCCCCCAGGGATCGGGTCATACTTACCTGCGGCTGCGGGGACGCCGCGGCCGCTGGTGCTGGGGGGGGGGCTCGCCTCGGGGTCTCACTCTGTTGCTGTTCTATCTTTTTTACAACAAAAAGCCAGGCTGGGCAGGGTGGGTGGGGGGTGTCCCCCCTTCCACCCGCGCAGCCTGGACTCGGGGAGGTTTTTTTTTCTTTTAAACAGTTTGGCTGGGGCTTTAATTTTTTTTACATTGCAGCCATTTAAAAATGGCTGCAATGTAAAAAAACCGGCACACTGAAATCCGGTACCGGGGGCCGGATTACCGGGCCGAATCCGATAATGCCGGTACGCCCAATACCGGCATTATCGGATACCGGTAGATCCGGAATTCCCATCCCTAATGAAAACTGTAACTTCTTGTGTTACCACACTGGTGACTAAAATGAAATACACAGCTCAACAAAAAGGAAAACCAACTTTCCATGGGCAAGTTAATGGAAATTTGATGGCTGAAGCTTTTCCTTTTTCTATTTTTGGTGTCTCAAATATGTTTTAGGGGACAAAAGGGGGGGAAACCCCCTCTGAAAGGGCTGCATAGAATTCATGCCATTTTATCCTTTTACTTAAAACTAATTTTTGCAATATGCTATGTTTCCCCGTTCTGCCTGATAATGCTCAATCTCATTAGATGATCAGAAGCACCAGGGATTCATTTGTGCTGCAGAATTAAGGCTTGATTAATAAAATACTGAACACTTCAACTACATGGGATTTTTGCTTGCTCTACAACTGCACTCTAGAAAGGAGGGGACATTTCTCCTCCCTCAAAATGAAGAATTTTTATAGTGTGTGTGTGTGTGTGTGTGGTTTTGTGCTTGTTTTTGCTTAATATATACTTTTTCACTGAAAAGGGTGGATATTATTATGAGAATCTTTTATTACATTGAAACTTCAGTACGTGTGGACAAGTTTTTGAAGTAAAAAAGGTATTGTCTCTTGGTCACTGAATGATATCCACTAGTTATGCTGTCCTTCCATGTGTAAATGACCATAAATGAATATCTGTATTCATATTAATTATTGATCACTATGTATGACAATAAGCTTGAGACAGGATTTCACATATTTTTGATACTACATATTCTATGCTTTTTGCTGCATTTAATATATTTGTTCCAGTTGCATGTTGCACATTTGGGCAATGCACTAGTGCGTTAGTTCTCAAAATCTTGTCTGTGTTACCCCACTTCAAGATTTTTAAAATGTGATGTCATCAGACAGCAATAAAGATATCCAGTGCCTATGAAATATAAATAAAGGTTGTCATGACCCCTTCAATAGATGACATGCCCCACAGTTTGAGAACCTGAGTACTAGTGGAAGTATTTGAAAAGACAGGGGAAACAATGGGTGTTTTTAGAACATGGTTCGGATGTTCGGAGTGCGGACCGAACTCGGTCTATTCGGATGACCGAACCAAACATCCTAACCAAACTCGGAAATGACCAAACAGTCCGGTCATGTTCGGGTGAGTTTGGATGAGTTCAGAGGTGGGGAAAACATGACTGGAAGGCCCATTTGGGTGGGAAAAACATGACTAGAAGGGGGAGGCAGCTGAGGAGCAGACTTCCTGGCACCAGGGGTGGAGACCAGGGGTGGTCTCAGGACCAAATGATACCAAAAACAATCATCAAATTCAGTATCAATATCGGTACCGATAGCGCTATTTCAAATGTTCTGAACTCCACCGAACCGAACCCGAACTCGGTTTTCGAACCAAACGACCGAACATCCAAACCGCGTTCTGTTTGCACATCCATATTAGACACACATTTCTCCTGGATGTTTGCTGTAACATCTAGAACTTTCTGTGTGTCTAAATCACTCATTCAGATCTTAAACATCCTGATCTTTGAACTTCTGTGTGAAACGTCTCCCAGAACATTTGTGTGTAAAAGGTTCTCCTGGTAAACTGCTTTGCTCCAGGCAGCTGCGGTCACTTGGTTTCCATGGCAGCCTGTCACGTTTACAGTTGCAGCTACTTTAGGCTGCCTCAGGGCAGTGTTTGTGTGAAAAAATGCATCCAGGAACTGCCTCAGGGCAGTGTTTGTGTGAAAAATGAATCCGTAATTTACTTGTGGACTTGTAAACCCAGAAGACTGAAACATCCACAACTTTAATGTGTGTCTAAAAATGCCCATTATTTATGACATAAAGGGTTGACCAAGTGCATAAATAACTACAGCGCTTATCTGACATTAACTCAGACAAAGTACTAGATACAGGATATTAAAGAAATGTGAATTTACCATGAAAAATGGGTCTCTGCAGACTGAGTATGCTCTACTGGACCTAATTGCACCACAAGTTTATAAAGAACCACACTCACCAGTAGATTATGTACACTTCTACACTCTTTACTGTTTTTTAAAAAAGAAAGTTGAATCAGTATATCATCCTCATTCTTAATTTTTTATACAAATTTTTTAAAAATATTTTCCTCACTTTTATTTTAAAAATTCTGTTTATTTTAAGAGAGCGAGAGAGAGGGGAGGGGAGAGGTAAGTTACACATTGGGAAAAGAGGGTCCGGCAAAGGAAAGCAAATTGGTGTATGATGGATCAGTGCAATTGGTTACCACTATTTTGTTGTATCTGTAACAATGCAGCAAAGAGTGGGTGCTGCTTCATTGATTCCTAACTTATAAAGGCTGGACTTTAACTACAAAAATATGGTCGACATTTCTATGGGTGAGAATGGGCATTTGCTTCCTATAAGAGATGCAATTATTGTACAATATAAATCTGTAGACAGAGACGCATTCAGTAAAAACAAAATTCTTGTAAACTCCTTCACATGGAAATGATGCCTTAAAAGGGGGAAATGCATTATCTATACAGATATTTTTTCATTTTTCCTGCACACACATTTTTATTTTTATTTTCAGTGGAGTGGAGGTGAATGCTGATATAATGCCTTCTTTTTTTATTGTTTTAAACTCTCTTTAGAGATTGTCAAAGGAGATGATAACCATTTTATAGAACAAAGTGAAAAAGAGGCATTTTGTTTTCATTGTGACACACAAAGAAGTTAACACAAACAAATGGAAATGGGAAAAAACCCAACAGGTAACTGGAAAGTGAAATTTGTGTATTTCCAACTTGTCCTAGTGTGGGCACACTTTCTGTTGTGACTGAGGTTTGATCAGCATGTGGTAGGTGCATACCTAGCATGGTGTCCTATTTATAACTGGATCAGATAATCCACAGTGATGGCAGGATTCATAACATGATTGTCCCCATAATCACAGATGTTCTGACCTTCTCCCTTGCTACACCCATGCCTGTGGTCAATTTGCATGTAGCCAAATAATCCTTTTACACAAAACATCTCATTAGAACAGCAGTTACACATAATATACAGCAGAGAGTCAGAAAATGGTTAAGTGCTTTGACCTCAGGTCAGGAGTATCAGCATAATTAGTAATTAGGAGAAGGCTCCAAACCCCAGTGAAGTTATTGGGAAGACCCCCACTGACATTAAAGAGTTTGGGGGTCTGGCCCTTAAAAGAGGGCAGTGGGTGCAATCCCAAACCCTGTGGTTGGCTCTGCGCGGTCTGCACATACACTGTGGGCCCCGTGAAGGGGGTGTGCGTGGTACTTGCCAGTCCACGGGGCTTGGGATCGATCTCGGTGTCAAGTCTCTAAATAGAGTGATAGGCTTAATTAATCTGAGTGGAGAAGGGATAATGATAATTGATTTAAGAGAGATTAAGTAAAGGCTGGGCTCCAGGAAAGAAGAGACACACCAGGCCGGAGCTGAAGCAGGAAACATATTTGCTACCCAGGGGTAATACCCACAGTTTTGAGTGGCCTGTTGGGTGCCCAGTTGGTACCTGAGTACCAAGTTGGACACCCAAATACCAGGGATTACCATTACCAAGTTTCTGATTTGCTATTTTACCAATTGGAAAACTGAAAAACTAGTATAGGGATGAGGAAAATTGGTACAGGAAGCCAGAAAATGGGTACTGGAAACTGGAAAATCAGGTGGCCCATCAGGCACTATATTAATCGGGTACAGATTAATGCCCAGTGTTACCAGGTCTGGCAATGGGTGGACCCGTTTTTGTGAGTACTCATTTCAGCTCTAGACCAGAAACTTCAGGGGTGAGACAGCATAAGGGGAAATGGAAACCCCTTGTGTCCATAAGACAAGGAAATGAAGAACTATGGGCAAAGAGACAGAAAACAAACTGACAAAAATCCTCTCCTGATGAAGGAAAACAAAGGTGCTAAATGACCAAATTTCAGAGGCCTCAACTTGGAAATCAAGTTTTGTGCCTGTAGGTTTTATTATTTTTCTTTATTTTAGAGCAGTTTTTGGTCAATGAGATTCAGATGTTATTCTCATGTATTACAGTTTGACACCAAGGAATGGATTTTCAGAAGCATTCTGCATTGGTCTCTAGCTCTGCTTTCCTCTGAAGGCAGTAAGAGTTTTACCATTGGCTTTAGCAGAGCTGTATTCAGTTCAAAACGCAGTGCTTGGAAACCCTATTGAACAGATGCTATTTGTATTTGTAGATCCAAGTTTCAGGGACAAAGCCTTGTACTTTCTAAAACTTCTTGCCTTATAATGTTTCATACAGAATTGTGGCCCAGCTCCAGAAACTACATTTTCCAGATTTTGGCCTGTTGTTATGTAAGTTTAATTTAGGAGGGAATTTATGGCAGGGAAACATTTCTCTGAAGTACGATAGGCATTATTGTGAGGCACAAAGCAAGAAAATTAAGAGGATTTGGTAGTGAACTACTTGGATAATATGTATTATTATTACCAAGAAGAAAATAGTTTCTATATTTTTATACAAACTGAAGTTTGAACATTGGGAAAGATCACAAATGTGAAATTTGGGGAGGACAAATTCTGTGCAACAAATGTACACAGCAAGCCTTGTTAAATTTTCTTTAAATTTACAAGACTAGGTACAAAATCTAGTTCACTCTTTGGAGTTACTGTTAATGATAATAAATTAGCAAATTATTTCAACTCTCCAGTTAATAAATGAAAAAATGAAAAAACAATATCTGCTTGCATTTGGCAGGAATAATTCTGCAGATCAGGAATGAGGTTGTATTCAATAGGCTAAAACTTGCTGCCACCACTTGACCATGCATGAAAGCATATTACAATAGATTGTACAACATACTGGGACACCTCGACAGCTAAAGCCTTGGTCTTTTCAGACGTTGAAACTTAGTTCAGGTCTGACATCCAACCTGTCAAACACATTGAATAAAAAAGGGGCAAATTGGTGCACATACCCCACCCTCTAAAGCCAGATAAAATATTCATTAAATAACTGAGGTTATCTCACAGGGAAAAAAGCAAGTTTGCTATTTTTGGACATTCAGTTCGATGGCTCAGACGTACATCTTGACACTGGCCAACAGTGGCTGAAATGGTATTTTCAATATCAGTAAGTCAGTGGGGATCACAAGAAAGCGACACAGCAGAGTTTCTCAAGTAAAGCAAACCATTAGAGTTCATCTTTTACCTTGCACTAAATTCCTGAATAAGAGATTTTTTAAAGAGAAGGACGGGGGCAGTAGCTCCATAACAACTCTCCCATTTAAAACCCATATTCAGTATGCACGTTAAACTTCAATTGTAGAAGGTCACATCAGAACAGTCGGAAACTACCAACAATGAAATTGGTTACAATATCTAATTCACTGTTACATAAAATGCATTTACGGTATAATAGCTAAGGAATGCATGTAATTTAAAGAGGCCTCCTATTGCAATCACTGAGACTGAACATATGCAGTATAATAGGTCTCAAATCCATTGCGTTTACTTTGAGTGCAAAAAGATTATTTTTTTTCTCCCCCCCCCCCATTTTGTCCAATGAGAGCCCCCGGCTTAGCAAGAAAGTCAGACTGTCATGTTATTATATGAAAATGAAACCGTAAATGCCAATCAGAAGAAGTATTCCTTTTGATTTTCGTTGATCGTATTTTGCATGCTGAGCTCACTTTTCAGAGCAGTCTCGGCACTGTCCTCGTTTTCTGATCCTTTTGTCTCATTCTTTTTATACAGACTCTTTTTTTTATGAATGCGCACAGCTATGGCAGCGATGCAGAGCAGGATGAATATCACAACGGCTATCACACCTAGGACAGAGAGTGAGAGGAAAAAAAGTCAGGTTTGCTAAATCCGTAAGAAAAACAAAGGGGATACAGAACTACCATCCGGGTTCTGTCAATTTTTGCTAAAGCACCATAATTTGGGGCCTCAGTCAGAGAGACACATACAACAGAGTGGAAGGTAGGGATGTGAGCTCACAGCCTTAGCTAGGCCTTACAGCCCCCAAGAGCACACATTCCTTTCCCTGTCCTTTCTCTCATTTCCCCCACCTTCACCTTTCCAATAATCTGTTTGCTTTCTGGACAGGATGGTGTGTGCCATGGGGGAGGAGATGGGGAATGCGAGGCATGAACAGGTGTCAGCACCACACAGCCAGACTTGTAATACTTCTCCTGCTCAGACCTGACACTCTCCCCCTTCCCTTGCAGTATATAACACCCACCTCTGGGATGTAAACAGTGTCTGGAAGAGTGTGGTGTGGGGGAAGGGACAAAAAGCATGTGTTTGGAGGGATGGGTGGTGAAGGGGGAGGAGTCACAACAGGCTCCTCCCTCCCCCCCAAAAAAACCCTTAAATCTATCTTGGTTGCAACTCTGGCCCCAATAATGGAAATGGAAGTAAACTCTACTGCCAACTTCTTCAGTAATTAATACTTTGCATTCAGATGTGAGAATCAGGACATTCTTAAGACAGGTTTTCTATGCCTCATAGGTCAAAAGCTGCCCATCCCCAAGCGCAGAGTGATGAAAATATGATCATCTTTTTATTTCCCCAGCTAAGCTGTCTCTGAAGACCCAGGGAAGTCACAGTGTGTACCCACCTGTGCCCATGTCCTGCATCTACACTGTATCTCAGTAATATTTTATTATAACTTGATTATAGCAATCAAGGCACGGTTGTAAAGCAATTTCAAAAATAAGACATTATTATTGCTATTGTTATTGTTATTGTTATCATCATTTATATAGCACCAGCGATGTACCTGGTGCTTTACAGAGAATCCAGGGTTACCTCCAAAATTTAAACTATTTATGTGGTACTATGTCTGATGGATCAGGTGTGCACACAGAGAGTGCAATCCAGCTCCATACAAGTCAATGGGAGTTTAGCCACTGACTTCAATGGGAGATGGATTGTGCCCAAAGGGTTTATGGAAGAACAGGGTCAAAATTAGGTGCATGGGTAGCACAGTGTCTTTTACCTTGCCCTCCCATATTCCACTTGCTATTCCACTTTCTTCTGACTGAAAGGCAAAGAAAGGAAGGTACAGAGATATATTTAAATGCACACCTCATAAATTTGTATTTTGTCGGATTCCATGGCGATAGATCACCATGAAAGAGCAACGATAAATAGATTAAACTGGTTGATCTAAGTCTGACACTGTTGAAGAGTTATTGTACTACTACTGTAATTGGCTAAGACAAGAAAGAGACAAATATGTATAATTCTATATCAACAATGTCAAAACAGGTCAATTATTCTCAAGTTCAAGGATTTTTTTAGTTTCTCATCTCATAAAAACTGCCAACTTGAAAATGCTCTGTTTTGTCTTCTTAAGCAATAAGGGCCTGATTGTGTGATTTTTCTCCATCTGTGGAAGTCTCACGGAAGACTGGCGAGCAGACGGACTATAGGGTCCGACATACAACAGGATATGGTCTGCTGTGTTTGCCTCTAAGTATGTCGGATGGAATAGCTAGCAGGCTTATGTCAATTTAAATGACAGTGGAAATTCTGAAACAACTCTGTCAGTTAAAAACAGCTAGAAGTGGTTAATTTTCTTTTTTTTAAAAAAATAATACCTTAAAAATAAAACAAAAACTACCAAATCATACGTTATAAACAGAAAGTATCCTTCTCACTTGAAAAGTTGTTGGTAAAAGCAGCACCTAAGATCTCTCTGTCAGGGCCAAAATTCAAGATGTATTTAGGCACTATTGTTTGTTTTCCATTTAAGAACAAACAAACAAACAAATAGACAGAATAGAGGCTTTTAGGCCTTGCAGGAGCCTAAGGCTTGTTGACACATTCAGAATATTGGTCAGGGAACACTTTGAGTTAAAATGGTTTCACTACACAATTGTTGCCTATTTAAATTTATGAGACTAGAAGGATAATTGTGTCAGAGGGTGAAAACAGACATGACGCTAACCACCCTTTAACCACCCTTGGTGGGTATTTATGCATGTTGCAGGGCTGTATTGGTGCCCTATGCAGCCCTGAAACATGCATAAATGAACACCAAGGGTGGTTAGCGTCATGTCTGTTTTCACCCAGAGTTGCAAACAAGAATTATAAAACTAAAGATTACAGGCCAATTTTGGTCTGGTGATGTGGGGAGAGGGATGGGTGGAGGCCGTGGCAGGTGGGTGATATGGGAGCGACCTGTCGCATGGATGCCAACCCACCTCCACTCATTTCCACATATGGAGCATCCACCATTGGCACCCATTGCTCTGTGTGTGGGCGAAAGGTCGAGGTGGGTGGAGCATGGGAGCACGCATGCACCCTCACCCACCCACCATGGTGATTGCATGGATGCCCCCCCACCTGCACATGTGGGGGGCGGGTCTGTGCAAAAAGGGCCTTTTTTACAAGCCCAGTCTTAAGTGAACTTCAATTTTCATAAGTGCAAATTACGACCGAAAGAAAATGTATCATTTGGCTTTTCAGAAAATAGACATTCCAGGACGTGAATTGTCATTTCATTTCAGAACATTTCTAATATTTTGCTCTCTGTAACTGTAAAATATCAGCAATACTGATAAAATGCAATCAACCTCCTATATGGATAATAGGAAATATTTCATATTTCCCCTTAAAACTGTAGAAATAAGCATCATTTAAGCAGCTTTGATGAACTGTTGCTATAGTGAGTTTATGACGGTAATTAATATTGGTAACAAGCCATTAACTATCTGCCATTATGGCTACAGATGCCATCCATGCAGCAGTAGCTCTCCGGGTAACTGAGGGCTCTTGTTGTTGTTGTTGTTATTATAAACATTTGTATAGCGCCAGTCATGAGCTTGGTGCTGTACAGAAGCATACAATAGACGCAGTCCCTGCCTGTGACTTACAATCTAAAAGACAAGGAGGGGGAGACAGGGAGGGGGGACAGTGGGAGAGACAGGGGAGAAGACAAACAAACATTCAAGCAGATGCGAAATCTCAGGTGCGTGTGCTTGGCTTGGTTACAATCAGGTTGCAGCAGTCTACAGAGGAAGGCAGACAGTAGGTATAGGGGAACGTCTAGCAGGCATTGGGAAAGGCGGCGAGGAAAATGTGGGTCTTGAGGAGGGATTTGAAGGAGCGGAGGGAGGGGGCAAGGTGGATGTGGGTAGGGAGGGAGTTCCAGGCATGGGGGGCAGCAAGGGAGAAGGGTCGAAGGTGGTTAGGTGTGCAGGAGAAATGAGGGGGAGTGAGGGAGGGGACCACAGAAGAGCGGAGAGCACGTGCAGGAGCGTGTAGGGAGATTAAGTCTGAGAGGTAAGGGGGAGCTTGGTTGTGCAGTGTTTTGAACGTGAAAACCAGGAGTTTAAACAGGATACGTTCAGGAATGGGGAGCCAATGGAGAGAGAAGAGGAGAGGCTGCACATGGTCGAAGCGACGAGCAGAGTGAATGATCTTAGCAGCGGAGTTTTGGATTGCGATAGGGGGGAGAGGTGAGAGCGAGGGAGGCCAGCGAGGAGGAGGTTGCAGTAATCGAGGCGAGAGATAACCATGACATGAACAAGGGTTTTGGCCGAGGAGGTAGAGAGAACGCAGCGGATCTGAGCAATGTTATGAAGGGTGAATTGGCAGGATTTGGCAACAATCAATGTAAGCTTTAAAAGAGAGGTGCGTATCAAAGATGAAGCCCAAGCTGCGGACTTGGATAACAGGATGGATGGTGACTCCATTGATGCAGTTGGGCAGGTTAGAGGGAGAGGAAGGGGAGGGAGGAAAAATGAGGAGTTCGGTCTTGGCCATGATGAGCTTGAGTTGACGTCGGGACATCCAGGTGGAGGTGTCGGAGAGGCACTTCACCTTTGAAGAGCTGAAATGGGTACTTAATTTAGTACCCATGGGTAATACCCACATTTTAAAATATTGGATCAGGTACATGATGGGCTACCTGTGTACTTGCTGATCGAGTATCCGGATACTAAAAAAAACTAGTAATTTCTGGTACTGATTTTTGATTTTCTGATTACTGGTAGGAAAAACAAAAAAAATGTGATTGGAAGTTGAAAAATCAGAACCAGAAATTGACTTTCTGGGACTAGAAGTCAACTTTCCAGGACAGAAAACCAACAAATAGGTATCAGTAGTTAAAAAATCGAGACACAAGTTGAAAAATCAATACTGAAAGTCGGGTACCAAAATTAGGTTGCAATCAGGTACTGATTTGTACCCGATGTCGTCGGGTCGATTTGGGTACCAAAAATTCATCAGGTATACCTGTTTTTGTGGGTACTCATTTCAGGTCTATTCTGCAGTTCTAAATGCTCTGCCTTCACTGGGATGCTTTGGCAATTTTTTCCTCCTAATTTTCAGTTTGCCATTTGACTGTCTGGTCTGCAATGCCCTTACAAAAAAGAAACCTATTCAGAATTTAACTGAATATCAAATTTGGAGCCTATCTTTTTTTTCTCTCCTGTTCAAGTAACTTAATGGAAATTGGTCCAGGGCATTATATTGCTGGGGGGATGGGGTGGGGGTGGGGAATTCAGGAGGAAAGAAAGTTTTTCCCCTACCTCTCCTCCCAAGGGACAAAATGCCGTCAGAAAACTCGCAAAATCTCACAGGATAACTCTTTAAAGAAAATCACTGAAGCTTACAGACATATACGTGTTCCAACTCCACTCACAGAAGCTTAAATCCTCTTGAGGATTCTGAGTCCCCAAACTCACATTGCTCAGTCTGCCTTGACTTCTCTTCATTCTTTCTGAAGAGAGAAAATTGATAGTCTTCCCAAGGGCTGCTGGGAAGGACCACAATACAAAGTCTGGAAAAGCTAGGAACAGAATCTAGATTTTCTGATTCCCTCTTCTGTACTACATGGCCTTCTTCATTAATCCCAAACCTCATAAGTCAGCATTGATGATAATATTCATAGGTGTATTTGTATTGGAGCAATGAAGTTATATATACTCTGCTACTGTGTCTTTAGCAAAAGAAAAAAGAAAAGAGAGACTTTCTGAAAAGCACCTGCTTCAGAATAAAAGTGCTTAATCATTCCTTTAACTGGCGAGACTGAGCATAAGATTCCAGGCTAAAATTAAGGAGAAGCAATTAAAATAATATTCCAATCAAAAGTAACATTATCTTGACTATCTTAATATGATTTTTTTCCTTCCGTTTTCCATGACTGTAAATCTGTGCAAATGGTTACAAGTGCATGACCTAGGATTTTTTGTTGTTGTTGTTCTAAATCCTAGGAGGAAGCTTGGTTTATTGTCTACCAATCAAGTTTTTAGCTGTTGTGTTTCATACCTAATGTATTTTATATTATGTATTTGTCTCAATTAAGTTTAACCATGGTTGTTCTTTCATTTACTTATTTATATTATGTGCATGAATTGAGGCAGTGATCTATTTTACTATGGCATCTTATATTTGGTACTGCATTGAGGTAGTGACTTATTTTTATAGTATGGTATATTTAACTAATTAGATAATCTAGCAACATGATAATCATGTGGTATTTTACATTGCACTAGTAGGAGTGAGTATTTTAAGGGTACAGCGAAAGCTAAACCCGTAATCAAGATCTATCTACAAGTGCATGAGTATATTGTTTTCAGAAGACGACATCAGAGGCTGTATTTACAGTTGCACACTTTGGCCCGTTTTACACGCACGGAGGTGGGTGGGGGGATGGGTGTTTCGGCTCGGTGGGTGTCCATGTAAGGCCCTTTTCACACAGACACTCTGTAAATGGATGTTACATTTTATTATACATGTTGCAGGGCAACCATAGAGCACACCTGCAGCCCTGCAACTTGTATAATAAAATGTAAAACCCATTTTATCAGTGTTAGAGTGTCTGTGTGAAAAGGGCCTTACATGGACACACACCCAGCTACACCCATGGGACCTCCTCAAGTTTTCTGGAGGGCTCCATGGGTGGAGATGGGTGGGTGATGAGTGGAGGTGGGTGTTGCGTGAGAGCACGCACGTTCCCCCACCCATCCCGCTCAGTGTTCACATGGACGAACACTGAGAAGACACCCATCCCCTCACCCACCGCTGGCCTTTTACACAGACACCCACACTGAGCCGGGTGTGGGGTGTGGGGGGGTGTCGTTCATGTAAAAACAACCTTACTGTGAAGTGGCTGTAAGTCCGGATTTGTCATTCTGGAGTTCTCAATCAGGAATAACTGTTTACACTATCATTAATGCTCTGGAACAAGCACTAATCAGGATTGACAGTGTAAAGGCTTATTCCAGTATAAGAGTCACAAGGACTGTATCAATCCCAAGATGCAGCGTAGTTGAATTATAGTGCCTTGGGGAACTCCAACTGAGAGAAGAATGCAGATGTTTTTACAGGAGCAAGGCTTGAAGACCCTTCACGGTCTTGGCCCCTCATACCTCAGGGACCACCTCGCACCAGAGCGGCTCCTTAAGTCTGCTGGGGGTGCCTTCTTGGAGGTTCCCCGTGTTAAGCGGGGGGCCACAATGGAGAGGGCATTCTCGGTGGCCGGGCCATGCCTTTGGAACTCCCTCCTGGAGGGAAGCTCGCCTGGCCCCAAGCCTTTTAACATTCCGGCGAGTTTGTAAAACCTGGCTGTTTGCCCAAGCCTTTGGGGAGGGGGGTGGGGGGGTTAGGGGTTTTTAATCTCCCCCTACCCTTATTTATTGTTTTTGTGCCAACCCTGTTTTAATATTATTAGGAGTGTTTTAAATGTTTATATGATTGTATTTTAATGTTTTAAAATTGTTAGCCGCCCCGAGCTGTTTTCAGGAGGGGCGGGATAAAAATCGATTAAATAAATAAATTGAAGGGGATGGGGGGTGTCCATGGTTGGTGTGTGGGGCAGCAGAGGGAAGTGCGTGGGGAGGGCTTCACATAGGTGGGTCCTGGCATGGCTACCCTGTCCATGGAGGCAGCCACCCTGGCCCGCATGTGGCACTCCAGATTTTTGAGGACTGCTCTATGCGTGGCCATGAGTGGCCGGGGCACAGGTCACGGAAGCATGCCTCCTCAGGCACTAACTTTAAATGAGTGGTTGGACGTGTGGACAGTGGTTAAATCATGTATTGACGCATCTTGTTTAAAAATGCCCTGCCTCTGCTAGCGCATTGGTCTTGCCATTAATTGACTGGGACATAAATTTCCAGAGGGGACTGTATTTGTGTAGAGTGTGGAGACAAACGGGATTCAGCCAGAGTAGTTGAATTTCAGAGCCTTCTTCCAAGCTCTTATTTTTGGTTACTGTGTGCGCAGCTGTGAAGCCCTTTCCTCCCAATGTCCATGCTGTGCCTATGTCACTTGCTGTCATGGGTCCCCTGGACCAGGTGGGCATGATGGATTCCCTCCAGTGCAGCATCATAGTGGATTAGAAGGCAGCATGGGTAGCATTTTTACACAGCCTTCACTTTTATAAATCCCTACCTGTGACATTTTGCCACCCGAGACTTCAGAATACTGTAGAGATGTTGGGTAGAGGGTACATAAACTCTATCTGAAGTTGTCTATGGCATGGGGGCTTTAGTCTGGAATAAACGTTTACACAATCGCTATTCCAGACTGATTTTATTCCAGCATAAATAAATCTTTGAAAATCAGTTTGAACTAATCTGGAATAAAACCAGGAAACAGGAGTTAAAAACCAGGAAGTGGAAGTAAATTTATCTGGTGGCATAGCAGTTCAAATGATCACATACTAACTGGATTTAGAGGGGTTAATACCAGTATAGTGATCGTGTAAAAACAACAAGAACAAAATCCACTGATGGAGGTACCCCAGACATTTAAACTATGCAAATTTCCTATTTTCTCAAGCATAAAGGCAGGGGAAAAGTTTTTTTTTAACTTAACTAACTAACTAACTGAGTCAGACCAATGGTCCATCTTAGCCCAGTATTGTCACAACCTGACACGGCAGCAGGGGGTTCAAATTCGGGTCCAAATCTGGCTCTTTCAGGGTCTCCGGCAGAGACCATCCCGGCTTGCTACCTGAGACCCCTCCAAGCCAATCCATGGTCACAGAGACTAAAATCTTTCTTTTCTTTTCTGCCTTTAAGATTAATGCTAGCACTCAATTATACTCACTCTGTGCTGCCTTTTGGGTGTCTGGGCCCATAACCCTGTTGGAAATGCAAGGACTGTGAGATCATTGCATCCATTTGCCCAATGTAGCATTTACAGAGGAGTGTGAGTAGCTAATCATCAATAAGCAGGCAGGAAGCATACTTAA
>QEPC01012098.1:728358-741769 GCA_003113815.1 Sphenodon punctatus | reverse complement strand
CCCCCCCCCCCCCCCCCTGTTGTTGCTGAGATTAACTTTACAAAGGGTTTTCTCACTTTGAACACACCCACTGGCAGAAGTGAATCACTGAGATAGCCACAGAGCTATCAACTTTCTCTATCCTTGAACATATGCTGTCTTCCCTAAGGTATCCAGGTAGATTATTTCCATACACAGAAATATGCATTAAGAAGCAAGACAAACTTTTCTTAAAATCATATGGATAGGTAGAGCACTTTAGTATTTATTAAAATTTTCTTTAAAAGTGCTAATTAAATAAGAAAACAAAATAGTAATTGATATAGCATAAAGCATGACTTTGAATTCTCAACTCCGTGCCTAAAACTTACTGTAAAATAGGGCTTCTCTCAAACTGGTACTGTACTGCTTATGCTCTCAAACTTCCACTGATTTCGCTTTTGCATTGAAAGACTGAAGGGTAAAAAATTATTTCAGTGAAGCTTTTATAGCCCCTATTACCTCCAATAACTGCAGAGTCACTTCTGATTGCATTAGCTAAGGGCTCTCCCTCATCTATTGGTCCAGAATGATCTGCAATAGGAAAAAAGAAGGAAAATGACAGATACAAAGAGAAAGGAGGATTCTCATAATATACCTACATGGCTAAGGTTCACATACAGTATGGGACAGCTATATATACATAACAGTATATACAGCTTAGCAATGGTGTACAGGAAGGTAGGATTCTAACATCAATATTATAAATCACATTATGCAGAGATAAACAAGAAAATGAAAACATTTAGAGGAATAGACAAAGTCTAGAAAAACAGGGGAGAGAAAAAAAGGAACAGATACTTTTTTTCAAACTCCCCCTAAGGTGCATCCCTGTGTAAAAAAGAGTAATGACAGAAGATCTGAACACTCTACTTGTGATCTGTTTCAAAGAGTAAAACAAGTGATAACCATATGCTACCTGCAAACGAATGGGTTGTTTCACTTGATGTTGAGTCAGCTCCACTTAAAGTGCCGCAACTGGATTCCATTAAACGTCCTTTTACAATGACTGGGGCTGAGATGGTATGGTGCAATGCAGCCTTCAAAGGAGCAATGTGGTTGAACTGCACTGAAGACAGACATCCAATAAACCCCTGAGAGTTTGCCTTCATAGTCTCCTGGTCCACCTCACTATTTTCTGCTAATCAAAAGAAACAGAACACAATTAATCATAGTGCAAATGTACAAAATAAAGTGACAGAAGAATAATTGAATAATTAACCTGCATTCCTCTGAGCATATTTGCGCTAGCACAACATATGCAGATCTGTTGAATTCCTTTTTTGTTTCTCTAATGAAAAGAGAGTCAGATGTATTCAACATTTTTTAAATTCAGGATGACAGTCGCAAGTCGAGAGAAGTAAAGGCCTTTAACTTGCTATAGACAGTTGCAAAGCAAAACTATACAAATGCAACTCAAATATTTAAATGAAAACATATCTTTTTTCCCTTTCTGTAGAAAGATAAGGATGAAAACTTAATGAAAAGTGCATACTGTGTAAGATTTCTAGTCATAAATATGTACATTAGTAGATCATATTCTTTCTATATCTACTCTCTTCCATCAAAGTCTGCTCATTCAAGCAAAACTTTCCTGATCTTTCGGCTCCAAGAAAAATCTTTTACTGGCTCTGCTGAGATCCCCACTCCCCACAAATTATTATTCCAATCTACTGTACCCTTTACACACAATATCATTACCCACCCTAGAAAAGGACAAATATTTTAACATCACTTAAACTATCTTTCCAATTCCTCTGTTTTCTTATCTCCCTATTTTAGGTGAAGAGATTTCGTGTGTTGCAAAACGTAGAGCTCATTCAGATGTGCTTCAAAGAGCACTTACAAGTGCCGACGGTGGGATGCGAATGCAACGGATGTGTAGCTTTGATGGCATTTGGAAGGTGCTACGTGCATGACTGAAGCTTGTCACTGGGTAATTTCAGTAATTGGGTAATTTCAGCTCACCATGTTGAACCTTTCAGCCCGCCATGCTGAACACTGGACTGGGATCTGTCTTGGATCCTGGTCTGTGATCAGACTTGCCATCGATCAGATGTGCCGGCCTGATCACTGTGGGAAATCTTGTAGGGGGCAGGGTGGGGCTGAGCAGCATGATGTGTGATTGCTTGTTCCCCTGTGCTCCCTCAGCCGCCCACCCACGGGGAGATGGGCGGGCGCACCGGTGTAGTGGCCAATCAGGCCGCTGCACCCGATCCCATCCAATGGTTGGGACCTGATTCCAGGACGGGGCTGGGTAACAGTTGTTACCCGTGGTCATTCCCAGCCCCATCCCGGAACATGGCCAAACTAACTACAGTTCTGGAGATGGGGCCGGCACCATCCTCAGAATCATGGTTAGCTTTGAACCCTGCCAGAAATTAACTGTGGTGAACATCTGGCGGGGCTCAAACACTCAGACATGCACAGGATCACAGCCACCACCCTGAATCCACTGTGATTCAGGGTGATTGACTGTGATCTCGTCACATCTGAAATTACCCATTGACACATGTGCTGAACTGAAAAAAACAGGTCGGTAGAGTGCATGTCAGTGTACAAACAAGCTTCAATCATTCACATGGTGACTTTTAGACATTTTCAAAGCTGCACATCCTTTACATTCGCATCCCGCTGCCAGAACTTGTAAGTGCTCTTTGAAGCATGTCTGAATGAGGACTTAATCTAACTAACAAACTGTTGGAAATGTATATCACTGATAGAGTGATATGGTTACAAGAAAAAAGCTTCCTTATGAGATAAGAAGAAATATTTTATAGAGAGACAATATCCTCTTTTATAAACACTACGGAATGTTATCCTCAATCTAAGCACAAAAACCAACCTATCACCTTTCCCCAATCATTCCCATTGTTTCAGTAAATCCCCATCTTCCTTTCTCAGGGGGGTGGGAGATAGCACTTTCTCCTCGTCCCTTCCCCTGAGAAAAAGGGAAGAAGGACAGGGTGAGGCTCACACTGGAGCTGGAGGGCCAGGTTTGCTTAGCAGGGGTTGCTTAGCACCCTCCATTTTGGTGCAAAAAGGAGCACAAAATTATTGTGAAGCTTCCCCAGCCAACTCTTCAGTGTAGCTGAAGCAGGGTGAGAGCTGGACATGCTACACCCCCCCACCCAAATGTAAAAGTGGCACTGTGAGTTGAAGCAGGACACCACTTTGGGGCCAGGAAGAAATTTTTCCAGGAACCTCTGTTTGGCCATGAGGCAATTGATTTTCACATTCCCCATAATGTTTATTGGTTATTCATTTGGGCTTTGCCCAGGTGGTATTATGTTCTTCATTTATCACACTTGATGATCCAGTGAATAGTTATAAGGTTTGAGAAGGTGGGATAAAAATCTAAATAAATAAATAAATAAATATCTAAATAAATAAATAAATAAATAAATATCCTTCAGTCGTGGCAGATTTTAGTGATAAGTTACAAATTACTAGTAGTAGGTCTGCAATTTCCTATTTGAGTTCCTTCAGAACTCTGCGGTGAATACCATCCGGTCTCTGTGATTTGTTTATATTTCCTCTAGCACTTCTTCCAGAGTCACGTTGAGTGTTTTCAGACATGACACTAACTCCAGTTTAACCATACTTAAGCAGTTCTTATGCATGTTGCAGGGCTGCATAGGGCACCAATACAGCCCTGAAACATGCATAAGAAATGTTCAAGTGTGGTTAAACTGGGGTTAGCGTCATGTCTGAAAACACCCGTTGATTTGTGACAGCTCTTCTGATCCATCACCTACAAAGAACAGTTCTGGCATGGGTATCTTCCCAACGTCTTCTTCAGCGTTTATCAATACGCCCAGTAATTCTGTTCTTGTTCTTCTGCTCACCATTTTGCTTGGCACAAATGTTCACTGGTCTGTAATTTCCAAGATCGCCTCTGCAGCCTTTTAAAATATCAGTGCTATATTTGCTACCCACCAGTCCTCAGGTGCAGTGGCAGATTTTAGTGGTAGGTTACAAATGACCAGTAGGCACCAATGCAGGCTCTGCAACATGTATTTTTCATAAGTGTTCCTTAAAAATTTGCATAGGTGGCAACCCTACCAGTAGCAGGTCTGCAATTTCATATTTGAGTTCCTTCAGAACTCTGGAGCGAATACCATCTGGTCCTGGTGATTTGTTACTATTTAGTTGGTCAGTTTGCTCTAGAACTTCTTCTAGAGTCATATTGATTTGTGACAGCTCTTCTGATTAATCAGTTACAAAGAATAGTTCTGGGGCATGGGTATCTCCCCAACATCCTCTGCAGTGAAGACTGAAGCAACAAACATTCATTCACCTTCTCTGCAACTGTTGCCAGAGTGGCATTCTCCCTCAAAAGACAGGGGCCCCCCATACTTGGCAAAGCCATGTGGGACGTGGGTCGGTGGGCACTGGGGAGCTTGAGCGGGGTCAGGGCCAAGCCGCAATGGAGCCTAGGGGGAAAAAGCCCCTTCATGAAAAAACCAGTCTGATGTTGGAAAAGGTGATTAGGTGGAGGATGCCCTGAGTAAGTACAGGGCAGTTAAGAAAGGGCCTCTTCCCAGTTTTAAGGAACCACCGGTGAATATAACCTGGTCTAGCAACGGTCTCAAAGGCATGGAAAACTAGAGCACCCTATGTTTCCCTCACACAAGCCAACGCCCCCACGCCCGATCGGTGAAAATGCACCTTGGTATCGTCCTTCAGTCTAGGGCTCCCTCATGATTCCCTTCCATCCCCAAATCACCTGAAAACCTCTCTCCTTTCATGCCCAGATGTGTCCTTTGTCCCCTCAGCCCCAATCTGTTTGCCCTATGCATCCTCCCTTTGTTGTATCTGGACACCAACACAGAACCCAGATGTGTCCTTTGTCCCCTCAATCCCAGTCTGTTTACCTTATGCATCTTCCCTTTGTTGTGCCTGGACACACACCTGGAATCTCTTTTGTCCTCCCTATAAGCACCCCTGAGCCTATCCCAAATCCTAAAACCTATAACTGCTCTTCACTCCCCCTCTGAAATTGAGAAAGCTTTGGATGCAAACACGTGCGTGTCCCTCCTTGCGTGTCTGTGTCTTAAGGGGTATCGCAGACTTTGGTCTGCCCCTTCCCTTCATCCCCAAACTTCGCTGGATCCATGCGCCGCCTATCCCCTTTTCAACAGTAAGGAAAGGTAACCATTGGTCCTGACTTTCCATCTTGCTTCTCTCTCTCTTTCTCTCTCTCTCTCTCTTTTTCTCAGTGTGTGTGTGTCTCCCTCATGATACCCCCCTCCCTCACTCCCCACATTACTTTTGTTTTCCCTGTAAACCGCCAGCTGGACCAGGGCTGTATGATTAGTATATGTATGTGTGTGTAACCCATTGTGTGTTTTCTTTGATGTTAATTTGAAATAAACATTCCTTTTTTTATTAAACGCTTGTCTCCCTCTCTTTCTCTACTCTTGGGGAGGGTACGTAAACCTGACTGTAGCGCGTATCGAACCTCAGAATGATCCTTGTGGCACGTGGGGACCACTAGTTCAATTAATTCTGCTAATTCCCTTCAATTTAAGAATTGAGTGTATATTGGGGCACCGACCTCCCCCAATAGTCACGTGTGGAAGGGGGTCTCCTGCTAACACGATGACCTTATCCTCCCTGACTGCATCTTTTACCACCAGGTCATCTAATGGCCCTACTGTCTCTCTAGCAGGATTCATGTTTCTGAAGTACTTGAAAAAGGTTTTATTATGTTTTTGCCTGTTTCACAAGTCACTCTTCAAGTTCTCTCTTCGCCTGCCTTATTAATATTGTACCTCTAATTTGCCAGACCTTATGCTCTTTCCTATTTTCCTCATTAGAACTAGCGTTCTATTTTTAAAGGATGCCATTTTGGCTCTAATAGCCTCCTTCGTCTCACCATATAGCCAAGACCTCTTGCTGTATTTTATAAATTGTGGAATACATTTAATCTGGGCTTCCAAGATGGGTTTTTTAAATAGTCTCCACACCTCTTGCAGACATTTAATCCTTGCAACAGCTCCTTTTAGTTTCCCTCTAACTAAAAGGAGGCTTCTCTTTTAAAGTTAAATGTAACTGTGGTAGTTTTGTTTATCATTTTCCCTTAATGATGTCAAATTTGATTAAATTATGATCACTATTGCCAAGCAGCTATACCACCATTGCCCCTTGCACCAGGTCCTGTGCTCCACTTAGGAATAACTCTAAACTAGCTCCTTCTCTCATTGGTTCCAGGACCAGCTGCTTTGAGAAGCAGATATTTATGGTAACTAGAAACTTTTCGTCCATAGCACACCCTGAGGAGAAATTCACCCAGTCATTATTAGGGTAATTTAAATCAGCCAGTATTATTACGTTCCTGACTAGTAGCTTGTCTAATCTCTATTAGCATTTGATAGTCCGTCTCACCGTTCTGGTCTGGGGGATGATAGTGTAGCACCATTGCTATACACTTCTCTTAGGCATGGAATTTGCTCCACAGACCAGCTCCACCCAAGCTCCACTGACCAGCGGGCCGAAAGGCGCGCGCCTTGCAGGTACTTTTCTCCATTTGTTTTCTACTGTACTTCCCCCTCCTATCTTACTCACTAACATGTCCGCCCTATTTTCTTGCCTTTTCTTTCCCTCCTCTCCTTTTCCTCTTCCTGTCCATCTTTTTCTCCCTCTACTTTTCTCCTCCCAGCATCTTCCTCCCCACAACCGATCACCACTCTCTAACCTCCCCCATACATCCTTTTCTCCCTTGGCTACCTTCTCATTGCTCCACTTCCACTCCTGTTTCTAGCCTTCCTCAATGCTCCCCTTCTCCCAATCTTATCCCTATTCCTCCTGTCTCTAGCCTACCACGACGCTCCCCTTCTCCCAATCTTATCCCTATTCCTTGCCTCCCCCCTCATCAACTACCATTTTTCTGCTCCCTCTGGAACTGTNNAAGAAGAACAGAAGGTTGCTACCTTGTAAAGAAGGTTCTTTGAGATGGCTCCTAACATTCTCACAACACCCACCCTTCCAGCCCCGGATGGAATTTTTTTCTTGTATTTCTAGAAAGGGTTGGAAGGAACTGTCATTCTGAGGGGGAGAGTGCTTTTTATACTAGAGAAGCTCGAGACCATCATGTGGTCTATTATTTGAATTGGGTGAGCGTTCACAACCCAGTTGTGAGAATGTTAGAAGCCATCTCAAAGAACCTTCTTTACAAGGTAGCAACCTTCTGATCAGCACGTGGGGAGGAGCTGTTTGTAAACAAACAGCCTTATCTCCCAGCCCCATTGGTGTCCCTCTGTTGCTGCTGCAGCTACTAGGAGGCAGAGGCAGGTGGGATAGGAACTGGAGCCAGGGAGGGGAGGCAGCAGAAGAACTTAGGCTGCATTCTCACCTGGTGATGGCAACAGCAGGAGGGGCGAGGGAGACACAGCCGCAGCATGGAGGAGCCGGTGGCCCGGAAAAGAACCAGTGCAGATCTGCTGGCCCTCACCCCTCCCGCTGCCGCCACCGCCACTGCAGGTGAGGGGGCCGGCCCTACCTCAGGCCGGCCCTGCCTACACCTCCCCCACAGGACAGGGCCCGGGTGCAAATGTGCCCACCTCCCCGTGCCACGGTTGCTACACCACTGCCACCCACCAGCCCTCTCCTCCAATGCCACCCGCTGATGCCTCTACCAAAGCCTCTCTCTCTGGCAGGCACACCCACACAGACAGAAGCCCTGCCCCTCCTGGGAGGCTGTCTGCGAGTTGAGACCCTGGCAGATATTGGGGCTAATACACACCAGTGGCAGTGCTGCTGCTGTTAGGTAGGGATCTGACAAGCTGTATATATATAATGAGATTCTGCCACTTGCCAGAAGAACCACAGAGGGATAACAGATTGGACAAGTCTAAATCAGCTGGTAACAAATATAACTTGTATAAAAACATTTAAAAACATATTTTAACTATAATGAAAATAAACATTTGCATTATAAAAATGTATAGAAGATAAATAACAGGCTTCTTTGGGCCTGTCCCCTGGAACATGGGGGAAAGGGGACAACGGTCCATGGGCGCGAGGTGTAAGGACATTGCCGACCTCTACCCCATGTCGCCTGGCAATGTCCAGGGCCCCCAACATGAATTCCTTCCATGCCCCCAGGGACTGGCAGAATGCCTGTACAGCATCCTTTTCAGTACTTATGTACTGCACATAAGCCTGAGCCCCCATATCTGGAGCTCTAGGAACTGCTTCACCAGCCTGTCCTCCACATCCCTGGTGTTGGCCTGGAACCCCTTAATATATTTTTTATGCCCTCACTTCAGGGATGTCCTCTTCCCATGAGGCTGACGAATTGTCCAAGGAGCTTGAGGGGGAAGGACTGGGACAGCACCTCTTCTGGTGCAATTTCCTCCCTTGCTCCTCCCGATGTTCCTCCCTGTGAGTGCTACCAACTCAGGGTGGTGCGGGATGGCTGTTTTTACATGGATGGGGGTGAGTGGTAGGGATGTGCGAACCCCTGGGGGTTCTGCCTGTTCGAGGTTCAGTTGAACCCAAAACCATTCAGTTTGACCCATTTGGGCCGAACCCATTTGGGGGGGATGAACCCATTTGGATGGGGGGAGCAGTTTTCCCTCCCCCCTCCAGGCTGTGCAGGTGGAAGGGGGAGTGGGGAGCACCTTCCCCCCCATCCCCCATCTGGTAGTGCTGGGGCTCCAGACCTGGGTCTGGTGGCAGCAGTGGTAGCAGAGTGGGTCCAGTAGTGGTGGTGCTCTGGAGCGCTTCAGGCCGCTAGTAGGCCTTCCGGTTTGACCCGGAAGGTCTAGTAGCGGCCTGAAGCACTCCGGAGCACCACCGCTGCCAGGCCCACTGCTGATGCTGCTGCCGCCCCCACCAAGCCTGGGCCTGGAGCCCTGGCACCACCAGGTAGGGCAATCCCTGGGGTGGATGGGTTAAAAAAAAAATCCCAGACTGGGCAGGGTGGAGGGGAGATGCTCCCCGGCGCCCCTTCCACCTGTACAGTCTGGAGGGGGGAGGGAAAACTGCCCCCTCCGCAAGAACGGGTTTGCCTCCCCCTGAATGGGTTCGGCCTGGACAGGCTGAACCGAACAGTTTCGGGTTCGGCTGAACCCGAAATGGGCCGAAACCCGAAGCCCTGGGGGTTTGCACATCCCTAGCCTCTGGGGTCCTGCATGTGGAATTGGGAGCATTTCTGAGAATGCTACCCTGGTGAGGTAATTGAATCTAAATTTGCTGCACATGCCTGCCACTGAGGCAGGTGAGCTAGGCCGGAGGCACTGAAGCACTACCACCTCACATTTTGCCTACTTTCAAATTTGTTAAAGACATTAATATTTTTAGTAAGATAGCAAAATGTCTGTTGCATTATTGCAATGTGATACACATGTTAACTCGTCTCCCCGCTCCCGGCTGTCTTGATCACTTCTTTTGTCAAAGTTGCAAAAACACACAAATGAGAAAACTTTTGTCTAACAAACAGCTTTGGCCATTAAAATTCTTATTTCTGGTTCAAAGCCTTTGGCAAGCATTGTACTTTTATAAATGGAAAACAGCACATGATATTTAATAATCCTTTATGTGTAGGCTCTCGGTTTCATAAAAGTAGGAACTTCTTAAGTCTTTCTATGCTTCTTTGGCTAGCTGCTGCAGTGAAAGCACATTTTTGACAATATAGTTGTTTTTATGAGTTTGTTTTCGTGGTACATTGTAGTTTTTCACTCTTAAAGCTGTTTTTTCCTACCTGAGTTTTAGTTCACTCACTAAGTGTATTTTGAGATTATTCAGAAAATAAAGACAAAATTACCCCACCTACTCTACCTCCTTCAACAAAGAACCTATTTTCAATTCTGCCTCATCCATCTATCCTCAGCAAGAGTGCTGAAGGTTAAGAAATACAGAACACTTAACAGAACACTTAAAAAAAAAAAGAACAGGAACAATCAAGAGGCTTCTGTTTGATTTCTTTCCTGAACAATTTACAGTTACATAGGGATAATCGAAATCTCAACTTCTTTCAATTTCCTACAAAGTGTAATTGTACACTGACTCATTTTTTTCATCTGATTTTACCCATTTTATCTCAACTTTTTTGTCCCTGTCACATAGAAAAGTTCTTTCCTATCCAACCATATCATTGTATTCAATACCCAAATGTACAAGTGAATTTACAAATGGCGCATCCACAAAGAGGGCACTGTGACAAAATCCTGCATTTGTATGTTGCCAAAGGGCTCCGTGCACATTTTTGTTAGGTCAACACGATTTTGACCAAGCCCATCGACTCAGCGGCTCCTAGGTGTTCACTCCCATCCTTTCGACACCGAGGGTCCCTGTGGTTCACAGAGGACCTGAGGCAGCTGAAGCAGGAGGGGAGGCGGTTGGAGCTATTGTGGCGCTGTACCTGCAATGAGTACAATCGATTGCAGCATAGGAGCAGTTTGAGGACCTAAGCCGTGGCTGTTTGGGCAGCAAAGAAGAGTTTCTTTGCTGCCCTTTTAGCATCTGCAAAGTCTTGTCCAGCGGAACCTTTCTGGGTGGTGAGAGGTTTGGTCAGTCCTGCCTGTCTCCACCTGGAGCTGGAGCAATCTAGTGCCCACTGTGACATGTTCATTGAGTACTTTGTGGACATGATCACTCACATCCACCACAGCTTCAGTGGACAAAATGAGACAATGGGAGAACTAGAGGCAATGGAATGTCACATCTTGTGAAGTTTTATGGGATAAATTTCAGATGGTGGAGCCCACTGATGCTGGGGATGTGCTTGAGGCTCTCAGAGTCACCACTTGTGAGTTAGATCAGTGCCCATCCTGGCTGGTGAAAGCCAGGACATGTTATGGCCATTGCTGGCATTGGTAGTCAATGCATCTCTTAGGGAGGGCAGGGTGCTGGAGTGTTTGAAGGAGGCGGTGGTCCGGCCTCTCCTTAAGAAGCCATCTTTGGACATTGATTCCCTGGCCAGCTATTGACTAGACTCTAACCTTCCCTTTTTAGGGAAGATTACTGAGTGGGCAGTGGCACAGCAGCTCCAGGCGCATCTCGATTTCATTGGATTTCTGGATCTCTTACAGTCCGACTTTCATCTGGGTTATGGCACTGAGGCCATGCTTGTGGCCCTGGTTGATGACGTCCACCTGGCTATGGACCAGGATTGACAGATCTGTTCGCTACATTTGACACTGGGTGTTTTTAGACACACATTTCTCCTGGATGTTTGCTGTAACATCTAGAACTTTCTGTGTGTCTAAATCACTCATCTAGATATTAAACATCTGGATCTTTGAACTTCTGTGTGAAACTTCTCCCAGAACTTTTGTGTGTAAAAGGATCTCCTGGTAAATTGCTTTGCTCCAGGCAGGTGTGGTCACTTGGTTTCCATGGCAGCCTGTCATGTCTACAGCTGCGGCTACTTTAGGCTGCCTCAGGGCAGTGTTTGTGTGAAGAATGCATCCAGGAACTGCCTCAGGGCAGTGTGTGTGTGAAATGTGAATCCAGAACGAACGTGTGGACTTGTAAACCCAGAAAGTTGAAACATCCAGAACTTTAATGTGTGTCAAAAATGCCCACTGTTGAACATGAGGTGTTGGTGGGCCACCTGCAGGACCATGCTGGGGTGGGTGGAACCGTCTTAGAATGGTTCTGCTCTTTCCTGGCTGGGAGAATTCACCACGTGGTCCTGGGGGATTGTACATCTCCCTGGGACCTCATGTGTGGCATCCCGCAGGGCTCCATCCTGTCCCCCCTCTTGTTCAACGTGTACATGGAGCCACTGGGGCAGGTCGTGAGGGAGTTTGAAGGTGTGCAGTATCAATAGCATGCTGATGACACCCATCTCAACCTCTCATTTTCATCAGATCCGGGCCCAGCGATCTCATTGCTTACCTGGTGTTTGGCAGCTGTGGAGGATTGGATGAGGGAGAGCCATCTGAAGCTGAATCCTGACAAGACGGAGGTGATGTTGGTGGGCAAAGATTTGGGGGGCCTAGGAGTGGTGGATACTCCTGTGATTGATGGGGTCCACCCTCTTTTGGTGTCCCAAGTTCAGAGTCTGGGAGTACTCTTCGATCCACAACTCCACCTGGAGGCTCAGGTGGCAGCTGTGGCAGGGAGTGCATTTCGGCAATTACATCTGGTCCGACCGCTTTGGCCATATATCTCAGACTCTGACCTTGCTTTCATTATCCATGCCTTTATCACCTCAAGATTAGTCTATTGCAACATGCTCTACGTGGGGCTGCCCTTGATGCTGGTCTGGAGGCTGCAGCTGGTGCAGAATGCAGTGGCCCATTTGCTTATGGGAACGAATCACAGGTAGCATGTAACACTGGTGCTCCGGGAGCTGCACTGGCTGCCAATAGTCTACTGGGCCAGATTCAAGGTGCTGGTGTTGACCTATAAAGCCCTACACAGTCTAGGGCCAGTGTACCTGTGGGACCACCTCACTCCCCGTGTTCTTGATCGGTCCATGCGGTCATCTGAGGGGACTTTCTTGGAGGTCCCTTGACTGATCATAGGGCTTTTTCTGTGGTTGCCCCCAGGGGGTCAAGATTGTCCCAGAGCCTTCTCTCCTTCCACTGTGGCTGTAAGACCTGGCTGTTCCATCAGGCGTTTGGTGAGGGAGAGGGAGAGGGAGGGGTGAGGTTTTATTTTCCCAGTTGTAGTTTTTTGTTAATATTAATTGTGTATGTATTTTATATAGATGTTGTTTTTACTAATTTTATGGGATTGTATTTTATAGATGTTGTTCGTCGCCCAGGGCTGCCAGAGGCTGGAAGGCAGGATAAAAATATAATAAAAATAAATAAAGAGATAATAAATAAAAAAAACCTAACAGGTGGGAGGCAGTATAACATCTCGTAGGTCTTGAATCCCCAGCCCCAGGGTTCTGAAGCACTATCTTGGCCTCTGCCGCCACTCCCTAGGCTTAACCTCAGCCCTGTTTCTTCTGCCAATGGTTCCTTTAGTGTTTCTCCAACCCTTGTCTGAATCCTTTCAAGTCATTTCCCATGTACTTCAACCCCACCTTTCAACATCCTGATTGGGTACAAGGTAGCTTAAAATACATGATGGTACCAGCAGGAAGTTGGGCACTGGGGCAGAGCAACTCCTACTCTTTCTCTGCTGCTTGCTCCCTTTCACGCCACTCCTTGCTGTGTTCCTGATCCCTTAGCTCTCTGTGCCTTGACTCCCCTTTTGTCTCCCTTGCTCCCTTGTTGCCTAGCTCTTGTTCTAGCCCTTTAGCCTGAGGTCCTAACCCTGTGTTCCCTGATTTCATGCCCCTGGCTTCCTAATTCCTTGTTCGCTGGTTCTGTTTTTTCCTGGTTTCTTGTACTCTTTGGGTGTTTTCCCTATGAACCTTGATGATGAGCCGTATTCTCTTCCTGAGATCATAGATCTATGAAGAGGTTTGCTCTCCGTGACCTGG
>QEPC01012098.1:665747-697284 GCA_003113815.1 Sphenodon punctatus | reverse complement strand
AAGTATAGACCCGATCCCTGGGGGGGGTGTTTAACACCCCCCAACCCCCCAGGGATCACCCCTACTAAAGTTGACTCAGTGCTGTACCTTTGCGGAGCTCCGGGTGCGGCGGTGGCGGCGGGCGGTCCGAAGGCCTCAGCGCCGGCTGTGGCTGCCGGTGTCAGAGACGCTCTAGGCCTTCCGGGGAACTTCCCAGGGATCGGGTCTATACTTACCGGGGGTGTCCCCCCTTCCACCCGCACAGCCTGGACTCGGGGTGGGGTTTTTTAAAAACTTTTTTGGTGGGACTTACATTGCAGCCATTCATTTAAATGGCTGCAATGTAAAAAAAATCCGGTACCCGGAATCCGGTAATGGGACCGGATTTAACGGGTCGAATCTGATAATGCCGGTACGACCAGTACCGGCATTATCGGATACCGGATTTACCGGCACGCCCACCCCTACCTGGTATGAAGAAAGGAAGGTTGAAGGGAGCTAGACCCAAAGACTACAAACTGCATTACAAAGAGAGCAGACTTTGTGACTCTGTATTAAAAACTGGTGTAAGAACAACACTACACTATAAAGGAGAAAAGAGAGAGAGAGGCAGGCTCAGAGGAGAAGTAGTCCTAGAGACTGTGAAAAGGTCAGAGAATGCAAAGAGACTCAAAGTGTGGAATGGTCCAGGGATGTACTCCATCAGCATACTAACAAAAGAACCAGTGGCGGCTGGTGGGTTTCAAGGCTGGTGGTGCACAGGGCAGGGCCAGAAGTGGGAGGGGACAGGCCAGCGGCAGGCGGAGCCTAGCCAATGGTAGGCGGAGCCAGCAGTGCACATGCAAACACAGAGTGAGCAAAGCAAACCATCTTAAGCCAACAATATTATGTGAAGTCTTTAGCACACTACAAAAGCATCAACATGGAGTTCCACTTGTCCCCAAAACATGCTACACAGTTTTGTTGCAATGTAAAAAGCATCTGCTGCAACCAGAGCGGGAACATTAATGCAACAATTAGTCATTAGTGAACTATATGGTGGCTTTCCTGCAGCAGAAAAGCCTTGAAACTGACACTGCAAAGGGGTCATTTTAAGTGCAGCGAATATTCCAACAAAGATTATAAACCCTCCCTTCCATCCATCCCTCTCCAATCCCCCCCCCCCCAAACAAACAAAAAGCAGACAATTAGGGTGACAGGGTGAAAAACTGCAACAGCCAAGAAAATATTTTAAAGAATAGGCGGTGAGGCAGCGCAGCCCTTCTGCACATGCAAACACAGAGGAAGCAAAACAAACCATTTCAAGCCAACAATATTATGTTAAGCTAGCACACCACAAAAGCAGCAGCATGAAGTTCCACTTGTCCCCCAGAACATGCTACGGAGTTCAGTTGCAAACTAAACTTGCAATGTAAAAGGCATCTGCTGCCACCAGAGAGGGAACATTCATGGAAAGACTAGTCATTAGCAGGGGCGTAGCTAGGGTGCAATGGGCCCCTGGCCAAGATGCTCCCCCTCCCCCTCCAGTGGGCCTAGATGCAGTAACGACAATTGAAGCTGAATCAAGACAAGGCTGAAGTGATGATGGTTGGCCAGCCCCTTTGACGGGGGGGGGGGGATTTGGATTCCGATCACTGAATCCCTCCTCTCATTACTCAGGTTTGGGGCCTTGGGATGCTCCTGGAGGATCATGAGCTGCGCTTGGAGCAACAGGTTCTGGCCGTGGCCAGGAGTGTCTTTCACCAACTCCATCTAGTGAGAAGGCTGTGTCCTTTTCTCTTATATAAGGACCTGGCCAGTGGCCACCATCATCCATGCCTTCATTACCTTGAGACTAGACTACTGAAATGTGCTCTACTTGGTGCTGCAGCTGGTGCACAATGTGGTGGTCCACCTCCTGATGGGGGTGGTTTGCCAGGAATACATCACACTGGTACTTCAGAGTCTGCACTGGCTGCCAATAGCATTCCAGGCATAATCCAAGGTGCTGGTTTTGTCCTATAAAACCCTAAATAGCCTTGGCACTACATATCTAAAAGACTGCCTACCACCTTATGTTCCTTGGCAGCCTCTAAGATCAGCCAAGAGTGCCCTCTTTCAGGTTGCATCATTGGTCTGGGTCCATATGACTTGGGCACACAGAAAGGCATTCTTGGTGGCCACTACAGCTCTGGAATTTATTATTATTATTATTATTATTAATAAGCATTTATATCACACAAGCAATGTACCTGGCGCTTTACAAAGTAATGGAATAGACACGGTCCCTGCTCGGGGTGGGGTGGGGCAGGGAGACAAAGGAAGGGGAACAGAGGGAGAGACAAGGACTGTAACATTCACAAAGATGAGAGGTCCTAGGTGCACGTGCTTGGCTTGGTTTATTACCTCGAGAATTATGGCTGGCTGGTCCGTGTGGTGAGGATATGAGTACACAGACCTCAGCTAATAGATTGTACTGAATGGAGGGTATCAGCAGGAGTTAGGGGAGGGGAGTAAGGAGTCAGGGAGGGCAGAGTGGAAGAGACAGGTCTTGAGGAGGGATTTGAAGGTCCGAAGGGAGAGGGCAAAGCAGATGTGGGCAGGTAATTCCCTTTCCCTGTAAGTTTGCCTAAGACCTAGTTTGAGCATCTTACAAAGGCAGATCTATTCATTTGGCCAGGCATATAACGGATAGGGGTAGATCCTGATGGGGTGGGGTGGTATAAGTATTTTATGGATTTTAGTTTGTATTTAATATTTTTATGATGTTAGTGGTCTTGAGCCTTAGAGGATAGGGTGGGATAAAAATCTAACTAACTAACTAAGGCCCTTTTCACACGAGACACCCCCTCTCTCCGGGATCCACATGTGTGACTGGTTGGATGGAGGGGCGTTCGTGTGACAGACAAATTCAAATTAGTTTATTTTGTCATGACCCATAGGTCATATGACAAATAGTACAACCCAAAAAAACAAACACAAAATAGTAATAAAAACAACAATATTAACAAAATATAAGCATTAATTTTAACAAGACTACACAATTCAAAATACGAAAGAAAAAAAGTGCCAAGCTGGGGAGATGGTAAGACATTACAAACTATGACATAGCCACTTCTTTTCGGATTACACAGGCACTTTTGTGCCACAAAACCCGCTTGCAAAAACAAGCTATTTGTCTAGACAGATCAAAGTCTCCACCTTTGAGTAATTTTGCCATGATAACATGGCGAGACCACCGAGGACGGCCCTGAATAAATGTACCCAGGTACCTCAGTCTCCACATCTCGTATGAATCACAATCAAATATCACATCGGCGAGGGTTTCTATCTCGCCACTCATACAAGATTGGCACAATTGGGCACTATAAGGCAGTCTTTTATATCTACCCTCAAGGAAAGCCGTGGGGAAAACATTGAGGCGACACAGTGTTAGAACATGTCTATCCTCCCGGTCCGGCCAATTAATTCAATAGTTAGACACTTTGCTTTGGAGCATAATTTGGGGGTAATCTGGAGCCACTTTTGGGGCATGTAACAAGGCCGCTTCAGTCTGGCACTCTTGTTCTAACACTCGCTTTTTTAATCAAAATCCTGGCCGCTTTGAGCCCATACTGTTACAGATAAATTACTGAAAATCCCAGCTTTTGGAGTTCCTTTTCTATGGATGAACCCCAAGCACTAAACGGCTCATTTCTCAAAATCTCCTTAACTAGGGATTCATTTCCTAGGGGGTCCAAAATCAGCTTCAAACAAAAATTCAGCATCACAGTCAAGGCCATGTGACAGACAGTGAGGGTGGGTGGGAGTGCATGCAGCTCCCCCCATCTCCACTGATCCCCGCATGTAGGCATTGGACAAAACAGAGGAGCCTCCATGTGGGGAGATGGGCGGAGATGAGTTTGCGTTTGTATGACGGGCCTCACACCTGCCGCGGCGCACACCCATCCCCCCTGTGGCTCCTCCCGGCCCATTTGAAAAGCGCCTGCTTGCCTGCCTGTCTAACTAAGCTAAGCTTTGATTCCAGCATGAATTCAACTCTATAGCCAATGGGTACAATCCTGAGGGCCTCACAAACTGCACCTACATGAGGCACAGTGAAAGACCACAGACGCTCAGACACACACATGCCCCACCAGCAAAGCAAGTCAAATGAGGCAACGGTGCTCCCCGTACAATGCGACCCACTGAGCCCACACACCCTGCAACCCGGGGCATGGATCAGGAGCCATGCCTGCTTCATCCCCTGGGTTGCAGGGTGTGTGGGCTCAAGGGTCGCAGCAGCATGGGTTGTACCGTTGCCCTGCACTGCTATCTGCACATGCGGGGTGCATGCACGTCTGAGCATCCATTGCTCAGATCTCTACTGCACCTGGCAGCAGGATTGCACCCATTATGTTTTGTTGCTTTGATGACTTTAAAAATCAAGGAGTATGGTTTAGTTTGGACAATCAGCTAAGCAAATCATCATTTGACACATCTGCCGTATTGTCATTTGAGAACTTTTATTTGGGGAAGAAGGCATCTTAATTATAGCTGCAATCCTAAAACTACTAAGATAATGAGAGTTTCAGTATTGTAACCTCAGGCTCTGATCCAACAGCACAGCAATTTGGTGACTGGATTGGCCATTGCTAATGTTCTATTAAAAATAAGCAGAACTATTGGCAATATAAATGCTGCCATTTCAAAACTTTCAAAATCTTATAAACCTAGATGCTATGCTTTCTAGTAATCAATATTTTGATAGTCTAGTCCATATTTCCCCCCAGGTTTCTGTTTCTGTTGCTGTAACCAAGGAAGGATGTAAATAATAAGTCAAGCTACAAAACTCTGTAAAAGGTCACACTGGTGCCATTTCCATTTACTATATATCTCACAGAATATATCAGGCATTTCAGTTCTGTTTCTATATTCTTTTCTCAAACTGCTGCGGGAGAAAGAAGTGAACAATACAGTACTTCTCATGGTAATGAGATGTAACAACACTCAAGGCACAAATCCTCCACTCATTGAAGTCAATGGTAAATCTCCACTGACTTTAATGGTGGAGGAATACACCCTTGGAGCTTTTGTTGCTTTTCCTAAGGAGAAGAACAGCATGCTCCCTGTGTTCTTCCCTACTCTGCCAGTCTGGACTTTACTTGATGACAAACATATGGAAAGAGAACTATTCTCAAACAGAGCAACCTTATTGCTCTGTAATTAAATGTAACTGGCAGGCATAACAAAAGCCAACAAAGATGGCAACTGGGGTTAGGCAAATTCCCTTTGTATCGTTATTACAGAAAGTTGTAACAAGAAGTTGTTGACAAGTCGCCCCTGGATAAATAATGTGGTTACTGTTCATAGCTTAATTCATTTAAAAAAAAAACCAAACAAACAAACAAAAAACCTACACTTTTTTATTTCTAGTACTTTAACCCTAGCTCTATGGTTCAAAATCAACTTATAGTAAGTTTCTCAGTTTTGGCAACTGATTAATGACCTAATCCATGGTCTTTACGTATGATTTGACTATGATTTAGTTTTTTTCTGCAGTGTGAGAAAAATGCCACATTTCATTATGCTTGATTGCAAAATGGGAGAGAGAAGTGTGAAATTATTTTTAATGGAATCCACTTGCTCATCTTGCAAGGAAGCACTTACCCATGATTATATGTGCACTTTAAACAAGAGTGACGTTCCTACCTTGATTGTCACTCACGGTTTAATTAAATCCAAGACAAGGAAAGTCTCTCAATAAGATTAGGGTGATTATTTTTTTATAAGGGATGATGACATTTTTTGATCCATGTTTTGGAAAAAAAAAATGTAGTGCTGTACTCACCTAAGATCTTGCCAAGTATGAGGGATTTGATTGCATTAAATTCCAAACTCGAAGACAGAATGAATTCAATCCTTTCATTCTGGTTAACCTGAAAAATTGTTCAGTTTCAGAAAAAAGTAACATAATAGGAAGTCAATCCACATTGAATGTATATGAAGGGGAAAGGAAGAAAGAGAACAAAGAAAAAAGAGAGAGTGAAAAAACCTTGTTAATTGTACCATATAGCTTAAGGAAACACTTATAACCTGTCAGTCAATCTTTAAAAGCAGATAACAGCTTTATAAGCAACTCAGAATACCTTCCCTAGACAGAGGTTCTGGTTGAAATATTGTTTAAGCATCTTCACCTTAGTAAACAATTCTTCTTTTCCTAACTATTTAGATAATTCCTTTTTATTCATCTATAGGCAGAGTATAATTGGTAAGCCCCATGAAGAGAGGCAAAAGGTTGTTTTGAAAAACAAAAGCTTTCACTTATCTCAAAATGAAACTTTAAACATGAAACAATTAAATGCAGTACTGTGAACACTGCCTTCCCAGAGCCATTACCTAAATTGCCTGCCTTCAAATGCTGATGACAGCACATCACTGGAATTCACTCTGCTCTTATCCAAATATATTATTTGTTTTATAACATTCCAAATCATCAACATTTATTTTACAATAGGGACACTTCAATACCAGTATCTACAAATATAAATTGCATTAGCTAATCTTCAGGTTTTTAGAAATCTGGTCATGAGGGAAACACAAATACAATTTTTACAGCAAGTTTTTCATTAATCCTAAGAAAAGGCGAATGCTAAGATTTATCATGTCCCACTGAAATCAGCAGATGCTGCAATAGGCAACTCTGAAAATTGTGACTGAACTTTTTAAATGATGTGCTATCCCAAACAAAAAATCAGGTGCATTTAAAAAAATCCCTTAAACAAAGCATTATTAAATTTATACTCCCTCAGATCCTAATGTAGCAAATGGAAAAAGGACTACCATAGAGAAGCAGTTAGCAGAGACCCACATTCACACATTTGAGATGAGCTAGAAAATATTTCATTGCTTTCTGCAGTGAAATGATCTTAAGGAACTGACCTTTTAAAACATAAAAGGTGATCTTTTCGTCTAGACTTTCACTGTTCAGCAAGAGTCTTCTGTGTTTAGATTTATTTCCTTTAGCTACTAAAACACAATTTATATTGGGGTACTTCTTTTACTGTATTTATTTATTTCATTTTACTTTTGGGTCTTGTACTTTTTTTTTTTTTATGACAATCCACTTTTTTTTTCTTAAATGCATTACCTCCACAAAGAGCATTTCTTCTTCCCTGTTAATCTTCACATGGTGAAGCTGCCCATCGGCCATGCTTTTGAAATTGATGCTAAAGACATCGGGATCTTGATGACTATCTAGCTTGTACCTGACCTGTAAACTTCCTGAAGGAAGAGAAGAAATTATATTTTAGTTTCAGGACTGCAGTATGTATTAAGAGGGGAGCATAAGGCCATCTGCCACGTTACCAGGGCTGTCAGGTCTCCCGGTGGGGAATATCTTACCATTCTATTGGTAAATATGTGAAAAACAATTACAGTACTCCTCCGTTTCCAGATGGGAGGGGTGAGCTGAAGGGAAGAGGCAGGCTCAGCACAGGTTTTCTGCATTCTACTGGGTGCCCAGACTCCTGCTAGTCAATAAGTTGCTCAAGATCTGCCCACTCCATCCTGCTCTCCCCCTTCCATATGGAAAGGCCTTCCAGATGGGAGGAGGGAGAGCTGAAGGGAAGAGCTGGGCTCAGTACAACTTTTTAGCATTCTATTGGCTGCTGAATCCTCCTAGCCAATAGAATGCTAAGATATCAGCTGAGTCTGCCCCCTCAGACTTGTTCCACCATTTCAACATCTTATTGGCTGCTGACTCCTGCTAGTCAAGATATCAGCTGACTCTCCCCCCTCCCATTTCTGAAAATTTGACTTCGGAAAGCTTTCCCTACCAAGACTGCTGCCAGTCCCAGACAAAGTAAGAAATCTGGGCAGGGAACAGTGTGGCTTCCTCCTCTGTCCCTCCCTCCTTAAATTTCTCTGGGCTGTGAGACCAGCCTGTGTGGGCAGGGAGACAGAGAGAGAAATCTTGCGAGAATCTGAATCAGGGTCGAGATATCTGCAAGATATCAATCCTGATTCTCGATTCTGACAAGATTTTTCCGAGAATAAAATCTATTCTCATTTCAAACCTTGCCGCATGGAACTCCTGGTTGAAAGAAGAGACAGAAGAACTCAGGTATAGCTACTCCCAAACAATTTGTGCCAATGAAGAATTTCTATTAGCTGTATAAACGTTAGAATTTTATCTACTAAAGGGTAATATAAACTCAAACATCTTAGTAAATTTTATTTACTGTAAAGAAGTAAGGCAGAGCAGTACATACAAATATTAGCTAGATAGTGCACAGGCACCGCATGCCAACAAAGGAAGTCAAGATAACGAAAATACTGGTCAAAATGACTGATTAAGTAAACTAAGCACAACTTCAGTGGAGTTGACTTTTGCCTGTTATTGCCAACAGAAACTTTGATCAAATGCATTCATTTTATGAACTGCCTTGGGTCTAGCAATAGTCTGTGTATACATGGAGAGTTTATCGCAAGAATGCATATGCTTGGCATTTCTGCATTTTCCTCGACTGCAATGGTAAACATCTATCATGCTTAACTAGACACCTTATTTCAAAATGACCAAAGAAATGAAATGAATTTATTTTAGAATATTTTAAATATATTACTGAAGAGCCAGCCATAATAAAACCAAAATCTCTTGATTAAAAAAAATAAATAAAAAAAAATCAAAGCCATTGTAGTAGGAAATCATTTTTAAAAAGTACCACTGCAAAAAATTATCATGTTTTGGCTCTTCTGAAAAATGAGCCCAACATTTAAGGAACATGACAATGCTCTTGTTTTGGATTTTGATCTGCGCACTTTGGGGGTTTTATCGAAGTGCTGAAGCATAGCACTTGTTTTGCTCATTCAGGTGTTTTGTTTTGTTTTGCAGAACTTTTCATATAATGTACTACTCACCATTTTTTGCAAGGATAACTGAGAGATACTCCTTGTAGAAGGAATTCACGTACAGCAGTAAACTTGGAGTCCGTTTTGTCCGAAAGGTAAATGTGATTGCCTCCCTGATCAGTGTCATGTCAGCATGGAAAGAAGAAGCATGGGAACTGGAGTTTTTAGAAAAGGTGTAATATTCTTGAAAGTTGTACATCACTGAGCTGCCAGCTCCAAAATAGGCAGAGACCTCTGAAACAATGTGTAATTTTGGGTTGTTAACTTCATGCAGCCAAAAGTCAATTCTTTCATCCTTGCAAAAAGGTTCAGGGTTAAAAAAACCACCAACAAAATTTTCCAACTAGCAAGATTAAAATAATAAAAAATTAGACTGAGGAACAGATATATAGGTAGGAAGAAGATGAGTCAAGAATAGATTGTTACCCCAGGTTTTGTAGATTGCAAGATTTTAGGTGGGCAGGGATTGCTTTCCTTGTAGTCTTTATACAATGCTTAATACATTGCAAACAGTGAGACACCACCCTGTCACATTTATTTTGCCTATTTTGTCTACATTAATAAATGAAACTACATTAGAGAGATAGTGAAATGCCTGTTGCATTATTGTAATGTGATACACATATCATATTTGCTCCCTCAGGATTTTTCGTCCCTAGCTTCTGTCAGAGTCTGGCCATGGCCTCTGTCAAACCCCAAACATTTAGGGACATAAAATGGGGAAGAGGGGTTACCTTGGTTATAATACTTTCTCAATAGCCTTATCATACAGCTTGAAGATCGGGGAAAGTAACCAATAATGCAGATAATTCTTAGTGCTATCTGGTCTAGTTTAAAATATGCAATCATTTTAAAAAGTAAGGCTTCCAATCCTAAAAATATTAGTAGAAACATGGAAAAGTATGTTTGTTTTTATAAATGTACCCAATAAAAACTAAATCTAAATGGCCCACACAGTCAAAACCCATATTTACAAAGATCTGGTGGGTGGGTGTAAAGTTCCATTTTGATGTTCCGTCTGGTAAGTAGAAAACAGAAAGGGTTTAAACAGCTGGATGGCAGCCCTGCACCTCTTCTCCCCTTCACCCCCAAAGTGGCCTGTCTGCTTAAAAGCGGCCCACCAGATATGCAGGTGGAGCAGAGTTAGAGCAGGGTGTGTCTGCTCTGGGGAAGTCTCACTTGCAGTGCTCTTGAATATTCAGGAGCACCGCCAGCGGAGCAAGCCGCCCAAACCTGAGGCACCAGCTGGAGGCGGGGCTGTGGTCTGTCTGTTCATGGATGGCTGCTGTAGCTCTGCTCATGGCTGGGGGTTGGCCTGGGCAATGCCATAGAGTTGAGGGAGGCAGCCTAGAGCAATAGGTGATCCACCCACAACCCTATGGTGTAGGGGAGAGGGACGCCACGCAGGTGAAAAATGTCAGCCACTGGGTCCGTCTGAAGCAGACCTAGGCGGGGCTGCAAGTGGGCAGACATGGGAGTTATCTCTAAACCTGCTCTTGGGGATGAGTCTGAAAACACCTAAAATTTTCTGTTCATTAACAAAAGTTGTTGTTGTAATTAGCACTTCAATGCTTTTAGTAACAGTAAAGGTGCACTGAACAACAAAGATGGTTAATAATTTCAAATAAGTGGTTATCAGCTTTTAAAAGTGCATACTGAATGTCATCCTCAAAAGACACAGAAAAGATTTGAAGATAATTTTTTTTCCACATTAAGTAAAGGTGAAATAAGAAAGCATTTTACTAATTGTTGTTTCGAGTGCATAGGAATGCCTCATCAAATAGTGGCACAGATCTTGCTCCAAAATGTATGATGTGGAATCATTTTAAACAATTACCATTTCAAATACTTCCTGAACAACAAACAATATCATCATCATCATTGTAGGACTATTCCTTCCCAGACAAAGTATACTTCATAGCCATGCTTGCCTTTCTTACAAAATGGCCCCATGTAAGCTGAGACAGTGCAGTCACAAGAGAATCCACTGTATTTCTCTTTACATTTTCCTCCATTTTGGCACAGGTTACCATAGCTGCTACAATGTCCAGGACAACCTGGTTGTACACCTGGGGTTATCTTTGCTCTTTCTTCTAGGTCAAGTGCTATTCCATTTAACTGTAAAGAACGAATACATCCCAGAAATCCTTTCTGCCTGGATGCCGTACCACCTGAAATGGAAATAAAGTCATGTAAGCTTTAAGAAGCTGAAGTGAACTGATGTGTAAAAGCCGCTGTCTATTATAGAGTCCTGAACTTTTTCTGATGACTTTCTAAAATATATAAGAGCAATTTAAAATATTTATAAATACTAATGGTTTGAATACATCTCTTGAAAATTTATTTGGGTTCTGCCAATTAATAACAATAGACCCCTGAAGCTGTTTACACACAGGATTTTGTACAGAAAAAGATACCAAAGCAGAGGGATACAAAATCATTAGCAGTCAGCTAGCCTTCTTCCTTTCCCCCTTTCATCTTCCCCACAAATCTTTTATTTATTCCTCTCTTTTCTTGATTCTTTCATGTGTCTTGATTACCCCATATCTGTCTTTTAGGCTGCAAGATCTCTGGAGTAGCGTGTGTAAGTGCTGAACAAGAATAGGCTACAGTTCAAATGCAGAAAGGATACTTGAGATTGTATTAAAATGTTTTCCTGATTCAGGGGCATAAGTAGCATTACTATAACAATAAAGCAAGCCAACACTGTAAGCAACCCCATTTGCTCTATTTGTGAGAAAATGAAGTAAAGATTTCTTAGACTGCAACAAAAACAACAGAAGGACTGATTATAGTCCCGGGACTCAAATGATCATTGTTGACAGAAACATTATTGGCTCTGCTGGTGTAAAGGGTCATAAAAGTAGTGAATCTGACCCTTCTGGAATTCCCTCCACACCAAAGGTGCACAGAGTGCATTGCACCGATAACATTAGCAGGGAGGTAGTTCATCTGTTTTCCAGCAGTTATGGGATAATAGAATGACACTTTGTGACCAGAGGGAGATAGGTGCAAGTTAGGGCAGCCGGCAGGTAATAGTATCTTGTGCGGTCTCAAAATAGGAGTGGTCCAAAGGTGTCCCAAAACTATTCCTGCCTCTAATCTCTGGTCCTGGAACTGGGCTACAAGTCTATAGGGCATTACTGAAGCATTTTTGCTTTACTGCTAATAAGCTTGATAGTGACATATTGTAGTACTCAGTTCTCCAAATGCTCTATACAGGCAACTTCATTGACTTTAGCAGATTTGACAAGGAAGGAGCATTTGAAAGGGGAGGCTTTTATTTCAATTTCTGGTTCAACTTCCTAATCATATTAGTCTTCAGCTGCTGGACTTTCCCCCAGCATATTCACTTGGCCCGCAGTGCGAAAAAGGGTAACAAAGTGTTTGGGTCAAAAAGGCTACAACTCTTTATTAACCACAATATAGTCTGGAAAGTGGGGTGGGGTGAAAACAGCCCCAACAACGCCCCCCCCCCCCTAAATTTACCAGGTCCATTAACTTTCAAAATTCCTGGACAGATACCACTGCACAACGCATTAAACCATTCTGGGCAGACATCACTGCCCAGTGCATTAAACCATCCTGGGCAGACACCACTGCCCATCCTAGACAGACACCAATGCCCAGTGCATTAAACCATCCTTGGCATACACACATGACTAGTGCATTAAAACAACCAAGGGTGTCCAGTGCCTGTCATGGGATTCCACCAACGTTGTGGGGCACCCCCCTGACCTGGTCTAGATCCCCCCATGGTGTTGCCCCAGCAGACAGACACGGTAGCACCCCTGCCATCTCGTGCTGCAGATGCTGCTATGCCCTCAGACAAGCCTCAGGCATCAGCACGCTCCTGCAACAGAGGAGGGCAGGACTCTAGGACCCTGCAGCGCTCTGCGCGCCTGCAGGGAAAGCTGCCAGCTATGGGAAATGATGCTTAGGGCTATTTAAACCAGCGCGGCCTGGACAACTGCACTGGTGATCAGGTTTCCTGTCTGGACTGGCCCCCTTCACGTTGAGAAGATAAGTGCTTGTACCTTTGCCTGTTGTTCTTTGTGTGGTTTGTGCTTGTATCTATCTATAGCTGCGTTGTGAACTTACCTCCCTTGTTTTCCCTCTCTCCTTACCCTTTGAGTCTGTGAGTGAGAGTGTGAGAGCAAGGCTGAGGGTCTGTCCCCTTCCCTTCCCCCTCCTTGGGTTCCCTAACCATTCCTGTAGTTTGTGAGGCTTCCTCCCTTCTCCTTTCCCTGAATCCTGGGTCCCCAAACCCTTCCTTCCTCACCTTTTTGGGACACCCTGCCATCATCCCCAGAGCCGTCCCTGGAGTGCTTGCGGGTGGCTTGGAGTGGAAGGAAGCCACAGGACCCATGTATACCATGCCTGATGATGATAGGGGCCTAACTTCCTCATGCTCCAAGCACTCGGAAGGGCCCAAATACTATCCTGACAGGCATTTATACACAGAGAGATCCTTTGGGGCTTGAAGGGTACCTTGCATGTGGTTGAGAGTGGTTGAGTATTACTCTTTCCCCCCCCTCCCCCCGTAACAGTGCCTGAAGCTAGGGAGTGGAGGTCTCCTGCTTAGCTGTTTCTGTGCCAGACCTCCGGGGCAAGAGGTGAATCTGTGTGTCACTTATCCCCTGATTGGCAGCCATCCAACCCCCATCTCTTGGGAAGTGCCTCAATTTAATTCCAATTCCAAGTTTCCGCAACCTTCTAAGTTAAGCCAAAACTTGGACATCTGCTATCACCTATACTAGAGCTGTAACAGTAGATTATACCTCACTGTGCACACACCCCTTTTTGCTGCACATATATAATTGGAAGGTGATGGCACTAAAGGGAAGGCAAAAAAACCCTTGTTCACAGTCCAACCAATGAGCTCAAACAAGGAAAAATTCCTTCACCGGGTAATTTCAGATGTAATGATACCATGGTCAACCACAGTGAATCCCCTGTGGTGGCCATTTGTACCATTACGTATAAAGGATTCCCGCCAGATGTTCACTGCAGTGAATCATTAGCAGGAATTCAAATGACCATGATTCTGGACCTCTGGCTGCCCGAAGGTCCAGAATCATGGTGGGATCGGGCCCCAATCATGGTTGGATTGGCCACGATCTGGGATGGGCCAAAGGTTATGTCTGTAACCTTCCACCCGGCTGGATCGTGGTCCCAACCATGGGACGAGATCGGGCACAGCGGTCGAATTGGCCGCTGCACCGGCCCGTCTCCTGGAGGGCGGCTGGCCGGGGAGCGCAGGGGGTGGGGCTGTGTGGCCGCACATCGCGCCCTGCAGCCCCGCCCCCTCCCCAATCTCCAGTGAGAAACAGACTGGCATGACTAAAGGACGGAGGGCCTGATTCCTGACCAGGATCCAAAACGGATCACGGTCCGTGGTTCAGCATGGCAGGCCTGGTGGCCTGGTATGTCTGAAATTATCCCTAGTCCCCAAATTGCCAACCAGCTGAGCTCATAGTGCTGAGCCCATAGCCATGTCTGCCCAGGATGGTTTCATGCACTTGGCAGTGGTGTCCAAGAGGGTGCATGGATGGGTGTTCAGGATCCCAGAAGTACTCTGAATATTAGGTGCCACTCTAAGATCCCCTGTATAGGGAGCAGGAAAATGCTGGTGGAAAAGCTCTGGATCGGTGTGAATGCACTGCCATTTAGGCAAATGTGCCAGGCTGAAGGAGCCCCACTGCCAGCACAGATGACCCCATGCTGCCTCCTTTCTGCAAGATGCACATTGACAAGGCCCCTCGTCCAACAGATGTGTGGCAGGGGGAGAGTGATTTCTAGGGCTATAGCTGACTAATGGAAAGAAATCAAACCATGAGAAACCTGATCATTATGTTTTTAGTCCTTTGATCTCACTTGCAGATCTTTCTTTGTGGTATCATAGTTGATTGCTATTGTTCCTGTACAGTGCATCTCCTGACAGCTAACATGTTATTCATTATGGTACCCAGAGAGATAATGCAATCTACAACAGCTGCTTGAACAGTAGTTCCCAGTGTTAATGTTTTCTGGGCTAAGGTGTAGCTTGTGTTACCTGCTTTTTTAGCATGGTTTCCTATGAAAGACACTTATGTGATCATATTGCATGTCTGCATAGGTGTGTCCTTAATAATTTTAATCCCACAAGCCAATTTCAACCTAATTTGGTAGAGTGGTAGATGTTAAAATTTGTCCCCATTTAGGAGATGAGGCTTCACTAGTTGAGGTGAACAAAACTACTTGTTTAAGTCAGGGATAGCAGCTGCCATCTTAAATAGATACTTAATGGAATTCTTATGTCTTTCCAATTTATTTTTAGGCTAAAATACTGTATGTGATTTTAAAAAAATACAAAAAGAAATGTATTTATATCCCTCCCCCCCCCATTCAAAGTTAGAATGATTTTGCAGCTTTGTGCAAAAGCTTGATTTTTAAATACCAATAAAAGAGATGCACAAGCTCCTAGTCTTCACCTATAAAGCTCTTCACAACCTTGCTCCCCCCTACCTCTCTGCACTTATCGCCCTCCATACTCCAGCCCGTGCACTTCGCTCCTCCTCTGTCCCTTCTCTCACCCTTCCACGCCTTCCCTGCTCCCCTAAGCGCCTTCGTCCCTTCTCACTTGCTGCCCCCCATGCCTGGAACTCCCTCCCTGTCCACATCCGCCTTGCCCCCTCCCTTCATACCTTCAAATCTCTCCTTAAAACTCACCTCTTTCCCTCTGCTCTGTCTGACTCTTTATCCTGCTGATCCACTATTCCTATACCTATGATCGGTTTACCCTTATCCTTGCAACATGGACCTGCCTGCTGTCATTCTCATCGTAACCAAGCCAAGTACGTGCACTTGAGACCTCGCATCTTCATGAATGTTAGACCCCTTGTCTCTCCCTCTGTTCCCCTTCCTAAGTCTCTCCCCCAGCTCCTGTCTCTCAGATTGTAAGCCCTAGGGACAGGGACCGTGTCTATTTTATTACTTTGTAAAGTGCCAGGTACACTACTGGCGCTATATAAATGTTTGTTAATAATAATAATAATAATAATAATAATAGAAGGAAATGAGTGGAACACGCGTGTTTATCTAAAACTGAGTTACACTTAAAGCTGGTTTAAAAAATTAAATGTCTTTTGGGGGAGAAATAGTGCAAAAGATGTGCTTCAATTTTTCTATCTAAATTAGATATTCTGATGTAAATATTAGCTCAAATTTCTCCATCATCAGTAGTCAACACCACAAAGAGCAACTGTCTCAGATCTAATCTAATCTAAAGAGTGTTATATATTTTATAAACAAACTAGCTGTTTACCCGCGATAATTCACAATGTATTATCATATTACCCAATTGCGGTCGTGGACGTCATTGGCCATCATGGATGGCCATCAGCTGGGCAGACAGGCTACCCGGCTTATGTGTGCGGATGCACACTGTTTCTCTTCCCAGATGCACGTCTGTGTGTCCCAGATGCACGCCTGGTGAACATTATTTATCTGTGTTCCGATATGGGATAATTTCAGACCTGGCGAGATCACAGTCAACCCCACTGAACCACAGTGGATTCGGTGGGGTGGCTGTGATGGCCAGCATGTCTGTTTGAGCCCTGCCAGATGTTCACCACAGTGTATACCTGGAAGGATTCAATGCTAACCACAGTTCCGGCTCTGTGGCTGGCCCCAGAGCCAGAACCGTGGTTAGATTGACCACAATCCAGAAAGGGACTGGAAATGGCCACAGGAAACGTTAGTTACTTTGCCCCTTTCTGAATCATGGCCCTGACCACCAGTCGCGGTCGGGTGCAGAAACCTCATTGACTTCTGCGCCCGCCCACCTTGCTGAGGGCGGCCGGCCGTGGAGTGAGGGGGTAGGGCTGTGTGACCACACATCATGCTGCTCAACCCTGTCCCCTCCCTGATTCCCTTCAGTGATGGGGCCGGCACATCTGATGGACAGCTGATCTCATCACAGACCTGGATCTGGGAAAGATCCCAATCCGGGATTCAGCATGGTGGCCAAATGGCCCGTCACTAGTAATACCCATGGGGTGACCTTACCTTCAGCCCTGGTCATCAGGCCTGTAACCTTCAGTCAGGCCTCAGAGCGATCCCTTCAGTCTACTGGGGGGCGCCTTCTTGGAAGTCCCCCGGGTGAGACGGCGGGCCACAATGGAGAGGGAGTTCTCAGTGGCCAGGCCCCGACTCTGGAACTCCCTCCTGGAGGAAGCCCGCCTGGCCCCAGGTCTGCTCACATTTCATCGATCCTGCAAGACCTGGTTGTTCGCCCAGGCCTTCGGAGGGGAGGGTTGGGTATTTGTGGATATGGGGGATGGGGGGTGGATATGGGGACTGTTTTAATTTATTGATGTAGTTTTTTTAAATATTGTTTTTATGAATTTTATTGCATTGTTGTAAGCTGCACTGAGATGCTGTAGGCATGAGGGGGCAGCTAAAAAATATTTATATAAAAATAAATAAAATTAAAGATTTTGAAGATCTTTCCTTTTAGACCTCTATAAGTTAATTAGTTAAGGGTAATAAACAAAACAACCTAAGGATTGAATCTTTGCTGTACTTTAGTGTAAAGTACTTTCTGTACTGTATTGTACAGTAGGGATGTGCACAGTAACTCTCTTTTGTTTTTGTTATTAATTTAGTTTTCATTATTAAAATGTCATTTGTTTTTGTTATATTTCATTATTCTTTGTTTTGTTCTTTTTTTAAACTTTTGTTTTTGATTTCCATTGGTTTCAATGGAAAACATTTTTTTGACTGTAACCTTTTCATTTCTTATCCTATTTGGACAATAATTTTCAGAGTTGTACCCCCAATAGAGGGCATTATGTGTGCTAAATCTCAGAAAGATTTAGATAAAGGGATCTGATATTATAAGCAGTTGAAAATTATTTTACAAAAGCCTATGTACATATTCCTGGATGTAACAAATTTGTCTCCCATCTGATTTAGATGAAACTTGGCAAGATTATCCCCCCCACTCCCCAAAGGATATTATCTCTGCCATTTATTAGGTATTGAAGAAAGGGTCCCAATATTATAAACAATTTATTTGTAAATGCATTTCTGACTGTAACGTCTTTGTATTCCAGTCTGTTTACATGAGATTTGGCAGGATTGTATCTCAGATCTTCATGATCATCTCTGCTAAATATAAGAAAGATCCAATAAAGGAACTAAATGATATAAGCCTGCACATGCTTGTCTAATTGTGTCGTGTCAGATGTGCAAGCAGAGCAGGGCAGCACTGCTGGCAGTGTTCCGGAAGATCCCAGAGCACTTCCGCCAGCGAACCGGACCAACCAAATCTCAGGCATTAGCCTGAAGTGGAGCAGTGGTTCATCTGATGTTGAGACCCATACTACTGCTCCGCTTCAAGCTGACCGTTGCCCCGAGAAACACCATAGCATTGTGAACGCTCTAACCTGTAACTCTATGGTGTATGTGTGTGTGTGGGCGGGGGGTGGTCAGGGAACTGGATATGATCCGGACCCAGGTGGGGTTGGGAGCAGGCAGACATGGGAATCCACTATAGAGAAGCTCTGGGCGTAGCCCCACATCTGTCTGAAAACACTAAAGGCACAATTGCTGTGTAATTATAGAAATGATGATGCATGTAAGAGGGAGGTATGGTTCCTGATCAGCTAATGCACTTGACTGCATTCCTGAAGGCTGTGGATTCAAGTTCAATGTAATCTCACATTGCGTGCCCCCCTCTTCTTCACCCAGCTATGAATGAGTCCCATTGGGCTAGGGAAAATAAAGGTGATTGGACATGGTACTGGTCTTGTGTTTCAAAGACTATAGAAACTGGAATACCTTAACCACACCATCCAAATGGGCCATACAATCCAGGATAGACAATTTTTTTAGGCATGTAAGATAACATCTTAAGTCTTGTATTACGTCTGAAGCAGATTCAATTTCTTAATATATGAAGACCGTATGTTTCGGGACTCTGATCTGGCCACCATCATCCAAGACTTCATTACCTCTAGACTGGACTACTGCAATGCACTCTACATGGGGCTACCCTTGGTGATGGTCCAGAGGCTGCAGCTGGTGCAGAATGCAGCAGCCCGTCTCCTGACAGGGACTGGTCATCGTGAGCACATAACACCAATGCTCCGTTCTCTGCACTGACTGCCTACTGTCTTCCAGGACTGATTCAAGGTGTTGGTAATGACCTATAAAGCCCTAAGCTGGTCCAGTATTGGAACATCTTGCTGGAGGAGGTCATCGACAGAGTGGCTCCGAGACGCCCTCTGCTTTGGTTTCATCACCGCAGGGTCCCTTGGTTTACTGAGGGGCTGCAGTGTATGAAACAAGTAGGCAGGAGGCTAGAGCGACACTGGTGGCGAACTCGCTCTGACTCAGACAGACTTCTCCATAGGGTTCATTTGTGGTCCTATGTTGAGACTGTGAGGACAGCGAGGACGGAGTTCCTTGCTGTCCTCATAGCGTCTGCGAAGTCATGCCCGGTGGAGCTGTTTCAGGTGGTGCGGGGGCTGGTTAGTCCGGCCTCGCTCCACCTGGATGGGGACTTGTCCCAGGCCCACTGTGGGGAGTTTGTCACCTACTTCGCAGACAAGATCGCTCGGATTCAGAGTGACGTTGCCACTGGATTAGGGGCAGTAGGTAGAGAGTGCGAGGTGATGGAGGCCCCATCTGATCCATCTTTGTGGAGGGAGTTTCAGGAAGTGACGCTGGCCGATGCAGTGGATGTCTTGGTTTCTGTGAGAACCACCTGTTGCAAACTTGATCCATGCCCGTCCTTGTTGGTGAAAGCCTCAAGGGAGACGTTGGGGACAGTGCTGGCGAGGGTAGTGAATGCGTCTTTGCAGCAGGGGATGTTGTCACCCCCTGCTGAAGAAATCAACTTTAGACGTGGATGCGACCGCCAGTTACTGACCTGTCTCTAACCTTCCCTTTTTAGGGAAGGTTATTGAGTGGAGGGTGGCAATCCAGCTCCAGGTGCATCTAGAGGGCATCAGTTTCCTGGACCCGTTTCAATCTGGGTTCCACCCCGGCTATGGCACCGAGACGGCGTTGGTGGCCTTGGTCGACGATCTCCGCCGGGAGATGGATGCAGGATGTTCAGAAATGTTGAACATCCTGCATCAATCTCCTGGCGGAGATCATCTACCAAGGCCACCAATGCCGTCTCGGTGCCATAGCCGCGGCGGAACCCAGATCTCTCGGGCACTTTTGATACCGTGGACCATGGGCTGCTGTTGAGATGGCTGCATGACCTGGGGGGTCTGGATGGGACTGTTCTTGAATGGTTCCATTCATTCCTCTCGGGGAGAAGCCAGCAGGTGGTGCTGGGGATGAGACATCTTTCCCCCACGCTTTATCATGCGACATTCCACAGGGTTCCATTCTGTTTCCATTATTATTCAATGTATATATGCAGCCCCTGGGGGAGGTCAGGAGAGGGTTCGGGGTGCGATATCACCAATATGCTGATGATACTCAGCTGTACCTCTCTTTTTCAATGGACCCAGACCCTGCTATCTCGGTGCTATCCCAGTGTTTGGAGGCCGTGGCTGAATGGATGTGGCAGAGCAGACTGAAGCTCAACCCCGATAAGATGGAGGTGATGTTGGTAGGGAGAGCGAGGGAGGTAGTGGGCCCCCTGATGGGGGGGTGCGTGCTCCTATTGTGCAGCAGGTCCGGAGTTTGGGGGTGGTGCTGGATGCAAATCTCCATCTGGAGCGGCAGGTGGAAACAGGCGCAAAGGCTGCCTTTCCCCAGTTGCATCTGGTGTGGAGGCTGCGTCCGTTCGTCTCTGGCCCGGACCTGGACTCCCTCATCCATGCCTTCATCACCTCGAGGCTGGACTACTGCAACGCGCTCTATGTGGGGCTTCCCTTGTGCCTGGTTCAGAGGCTGCAGCTAGTGCAGAATACGGTGGCCTGTCTCCTTTCGGGACGGGTCATCGGGAGCACATAACACCTGTGCTCCGGGCTCTGCATTGGTTGCCGATAGCGTGCTGAGCCAGGTTCAGGGTGTTGGTATTGATTTACAAGGCCCTTCACGGTCTCGACCCCTCATACCTCAGGGACTGCCTCGCCCTCCGTGCCCCAGAGCCGCTCCTTCAGTCTGCCAGGGGTGCCTTCTTGGAGGTTAAGCGGGGGCCACAATGGAGAGGGCCTTCTCGGTGGCCGGGTCGCGCCTTTGGAACTCCCTCCTGGAGGAAGCTCACCTGGTCCCAAGCCTTTTGACATTCCGGCAAAGATGTAAAACCTGGCTGTTCACCCAGGCCTTTGGGGAGGGGGGGAGGGGTTAGTGGGTTTTATCTGCCCCACCTTATTTATTTGTTTTAAAGTTTTCCCGGGCCCTCTTTTAATATTTGATATTGTATTTTTGATGTGTTTTTAAATTGTTTTATCTATTTTTATATGTGTTTCACTGTTGTAAGCTGCTCCGAGCTGTTTTCAGGAGGGTCGGGGAATAAATTGAGTGAGTAAATAAATAAATAAATGGCCTGGGCCCTGCTTACCTGTGGGACTGTCTCATTCCCTGGGCCATGTTGCAGCCCCTGTGGTTGGCCAGGGACGTCCAACTTGAGGTCCCCGGTTTCCCAGGTGAGAACGATGGGGAGGGCATTCTCGGTGGTCACACCTAGGCTGTTGAATTCCCCCCAATGGAGGCCCACTTGCCTCCCCTCTTTCCAGAGACAGTGTCTGGCTGTTCTCCCAGGTCTTTGGGGCGGGATATGGGGAGGGGTGGGTGGGTTGCGGTGGGGTTTTGGTTATGCTCTTTTACTAATTTTAATGAGTTTTAAATTTTAAGCTGTGATTTTAATTGTTGATTTTATTAGATTGTTTGGTTTGTTGTGCGCTACCTCGAGCTGCTATCTGAGCAAGAGGGTGCAGGATAATATACTCTAAATGTCAGTGTGGTTAATAAAAATGCTATCTTATCCCAGCAACCTGCTCCCTGAGTGGTCTTTTAAGCATTATTACATATTAAAGCATTATTAAACTTTAGTATTAAACATTATTACATACTGTAACACAGCAAGGTTGGAGTCATTATGTCCTTCAAAAGCAGTGCACAGCATGCATGTAAATAAATAAATAAATAAATAGTTTGAAGACTTTCCCATAGTGGGAGAGCAAATAATATAACAACAGAATTCCCTGATGCCCTTTTAACATCTAGATAGACTTCTTGGAAATATTTTATTATATAAAGCAGACAAATTACTGAAGTAGACAAATAAGTCTGATGATTTCCTTCATCAAAAAGGGATAACAAATAAAGTAAATATCATAAAAATAATCTAAACATTTTGAAAAGTGAAAATAAGCTACAATAGTTATCCAAGCTTTTTGTCTTTCATGGCCTTATTTTAAGACTTAAATACAATCTGAGACATCAATGACAATATTCAAAGTATCTCAGGTATCAATTGTGACCCCATTTACAGATGGTATTAGCCCACTTGGATTCTGACTCACATTTGGGCAAACTGAGCTACAGACTGAGTTACTTGAAAAGTCAGCTATACTGCAGACTTTCACAGCCATTTATATAGTCCTTTTCCCATGATGTAGTTCCTAGAAGAAACTATGGCTAATATCTTGGGCCTTGATAGTGTCTGAATAAGCAAGTGAGGTGGACTAATAGCTCTAATCGACTATTTGTGGAGGAACCACCCCCTACATGTGAACTGTGCATGGACTGCTATATTTTTAAGCAGGAGGAATATTTGATTAGCAGATATGACTGACCAGTCTTGGAAGGTTGGCAAACATCTGAGCCTGAGCAGACACATTAATTTCTGTGTAAGTAATGCTTAATTTGTTAAAAATGAATTGCTGGGACCCGAGCCTGCTACAAAATTCATGCTCAGGCTCTTCCAAAGAAGTCCTGCCTGCCCACCCACCCCCCTTCCACTCCAGAGCTTGTTAAAACAAGGAACTGAACCCTAGCCCCCAGCTAGGGGGACTAGCCTGATCCCTGACAAGCCGCCACACAAATTGACCCATGTCTTTAATAGGGCTGAGTCCTGAAGAAGATACCACTCTGAAGCAACTTTCTTCTCCATTATGCTTCTTGGGACGAGACAACCAGGAGCTAGTACAAACTTGCCATGTGGAGGGAACTGTTACACCATGTAACATGCTTGGAGGGGGGTGCTCTCCAACACTAGTAATCAGGGAATGATCAGGGCTTCCCATTAAGGAGAATTTTCAACTCAAGATTTAACCTAACACATTAAAGGCTGGATTTGGAGAACATTTGGTTTTCTTTTTTACTTTGATGTGACCATTGATGTAATGTGAAATGGTGCATTTAATCTCTATTTGTCATTCCTGATTCTTCATCTGTCCCTCTCCTAACTATAGCTTACTGCTTCTGTTAAATACATTGTTTAACCCTTTTAGACAGATGGGCTAGGGATTAGCTATTAAAATTATGAATTTGTTTGATAGGTAAAGTCTCTGAATTCCAGTGCTTTGGGGACCTAGGTTGTGTTGAATGTAGGGGATGCAGAACTGTTAATTAAGACCAGAAAATGTAAACATTTTGAACTGAAAACTGTTGAAGTAGCAATACAACTCTGAAGCAAAAATAGTCTTAGTATTAGACTATGTGAAATGCATTTGGGCAAACAGAGTTAGATGGATCATGCTCTAATACACTATTTGTATTCTGCCAAACTTCTAATACACCATTTGGAAGTTATAAATTTAAGCAAATGCCATTTTATATCAGTTCTGTTCTGAAATACTTCAAAGAGTAATTGCACAGATCTTTGAGTGATTGCAAGCTTCAGAAGTAATAATGGATGATGTTTTAGTTTTCTCCAGGGACTCCAAAGAACACAATGAAAGACTGAGGCAGGTTGTGTTGAGAGCAAAAGTAAGACCCCTAATAGAGTAAGTAAAAAGGTCGAAGCTGTTATAACAGATGGTTTCCGCGCTAGAGATAAATTGGTCAGAGTAAGCTAGACAGTTTATTCAGATAAAATAAAACCAATTGCTGAAATGCTCACTCCACAGTGAGGGTCAGTGTGATGGGTCCCACTCAGATTTATAAACCATTTGGCAGAAATTGGATAAATGAAAAACTCTGACCACCAGTTTTATAGTTTTACAATTTAACTAGTCATATTCTCAGTCTATGGATGCAATCCTCACCCATTAAAGTCAATAGGCAGTAAGCCACTGACTTCAGTAAGGACAGGATTTCCCCCTCAGTCTCAAGAAGTACCTGGTGAGTGGCCAGTTTCTTTGTAATGAAAATTAAAAAAAGAAGTCATGCAGGATAGCAGCTGACAGCACAATACTTTCTGATTAGACACTTGGAATTTTTCCTTGCTGGTAGTAAAATAAAATAATAAAAATCTGTCTTAAAAGAAGCGAAATGATTTGCCTGTCTTAATAAACACAATCTGTCTGTATAACCCAATCTCCATGGGATGACTAATAAGGGTGTGGCAGAGTGGATCAGTTAGGGGGCTGCTGACCCTTTAGGACTGTGACTCCAGGCCTAACTAGGTCATCTGACCTGGGCTTGGCTGAAGCTAGAAAATTCTGAAACTCAGGAGGAAGAGTGGCTGGTGTGGTGAGAGGGTATAGGTGTGGCTCAGACTGTGAAAGCCAAGTCCTGAAGGAAAGGATGCTTCACCAGCAGAAACTGGAACCCTGCTTGCTAGCAGGGAACTGGACTGAAGTTAAAGCCCTATGAAGCCGGAACCTCTGACTGCATCCCAGGCCTGCCAGGTGGGACGTTGCTTTATTTCTACAGAGCCCTTATTTATACATGGTCGCATTGCAGTATTAAGTACAATTGTAAAAACCTGAGGGGATCACTATTTGATGATGGTTTTTGCACTTAAACCCAAGTGATATGTATGCCACAGTATGCAATCACTTTAGTCCTATCAATATTTTCCAGAAGGATGTTGAACATATAGCAGTGATGAACAACCTGCAAACACATTTTCTCTATCCTTTTCCCTCTTTGGCTTCAAATGATCTTAAAATAAATCTCTTTGTGACATTAACCTAGAATCTTTCCCCCCCGCACACCATTTTGCATTGGATTTGAACACACTGATAAAGACTTAGGTCAAAATAACTGATGAAATTAATGAAGTTGTTGAAGACACAATCTCTTCTTTGGCATCACTGAAATTAGATAACGTGCTTGATAAGTGAAGTCCAAAGTTTTTCTACAGCAGAGTAGATGAAGTTTAGAACACTTTCCATCTCCCTCCCACTGCCCTCCCATGAGCTGGATCCATTCCATCCTGAGGCTCTGCAGGTTGGATCATATCGGGGGGGGAGGGGAGGAGGAGGATAAAGGATTGTGGCCATGCTGGGTGTGCTCTGGGCTGGAGCCCAGTTCTTAAGGGACAGGGACTCAGTACAAAATGTCCTGCATTAGGAAGGCTCTGTCAAGGTGTGGCCCCAGAGAGGAGTGCTTTCCGGGTGTCCAGAAGCTGATGGGCTGTTTGTGGGCTGTTGTGCAACAGGTGGCAGACAACATGCCATGTAAATTTGGGTGAATCTTTATGGGCCGGAAGATCCCTATCCCTGGTCTAAACTATAATTCATTAACAGTAGCTAAGGGCTCATTCAGACGTGCTTTTAAATCGCACAGCAGCGGCGGCGGCATCATGTGATTTAAAGCACCGCGCACTTCCGGGTTGGTGTGACTGCACCGAGTGCGCACATTTCAGCCTAACCCGAACTGTTGGAGTGCGGTTTTGAAAGCTGCTCGGAGCTTAGGTTAGGCTGTAATGTGCGCACTCGGTGCATTCACACCAACCCGGAAGTGCGCGGTGCTTTAAATCACACGATGCCGCCGCCGCTGCTGTGCGATTTAAAAGCACGTCTGAATGAGGTCTAAGCCCTAAGTTAATTAAAACCACACAATGTTGTTGCTATATAACATATACTTTCAGAGGACAGCTGTGATATACTAGATGGTGAAATACATGGTGAGGTGCTTAAGGCACTGGATTGAGATTCAGGAAATCTGAGTTAATTCCTCTCTTTTTGAGCAAGTCATACGTAGTCTACATACTTACACATAAATACATCTTATCAATGTAGGGTGAAAATAAACAGACAATAGCCTGTACGAGTCCCGTGTTTGGCCCAGGCAGCCTCCATTCAGGGAGTTTTGCACAGCACGCCCAATACGCTAGTAGGTGCTGCACTCTGCCCTCCTATCCTCCCCCATGATTCATAGCTGTGGGGAATTTGGGGTGCAGGAAGCTCCCCCCGCTGTTTTCTCCCCCCTCCCCTTTTGGAAAGCCTTTTGTTTGTTTGTTTGGTTTTTTGAGTACTCCAAAGTGAAAGTAAAGAGAAGAAACCCCAGAGAGAGCACGACCAACGCACAAGCTAACTGCTTCAACTGCAGGGACCACTCCAGGTGCATTACCCACACTGAGGCAGCACGCAACCTAACAGAGGGGGGTGAACATGTAGGTGAACACTGACCCAGAATGGCCCACACAGTGGGCCCACGGTGTCCTAGGACTATGCTGTGAGTGGACATTTTATTTAGGTTCTGTGTTGCATGGGAACGCGCATCTTATAGCTACCGAATAAAAAGGTAATGAACATGGGCTGAACAGTCATGGAATTTCTGGAATTGACACCTTTCCAGCATCCATATATAAAATAGCCCACAAGATTCGTCTCCTCAAAATTGATTACTATCACGATTTCAACATGCAGTACACAAAACAAAACCACACTCCTATAAACCTCACAGTAAATCTTAACTCTTTGTCTTCAAGACAATTGTTTAAGGTGGGAGCTGTTCTTTCTGAACATTGTTTACTGCTGAGTACAGAACCAATAATTACAAATAAATCATATTACTATAATTTGGTTGTGTACGTAACACTAGTGCCTATCTCCTATACATTACCAGCCTGCAAATTAGTTACTCCATTCTTTGTTTTCTAATTAGTAATTAGACTGTAAGAATTTCCCCTAACTTATTTAAAGTAAAAGTAGGGCAGAACAGTGGGACTGATCCCATGGCCCACGGATCCTATGCACACACGTTGCCTAACTGCATATCCGCACACGGCAGGCGCACACAGGATATACAGACCATGGGATCAGCCCCAATAATAGGAATGGGCAAACATAACCAAGTTCGGAAATTCTTTTTGTTTCGGAAGTTTGGTTCGGTTGACAGAAGAATTTGAGTTTGGTCTGATCTCCGAACAAAGTTCGGAAATTCAAACCTCATTGAACTAAATGGAATATTATCTTTTAGGGATTGACGAACAGAGCCGAGTTCAGAAATTTGGTTCGGTTTGAAAATTAAGTTTAGTTCGGAAGTTCGGTTCGGTCAACCTAACTGGTTGAGTTCGTTCCGAACTCCGAACTTCCGAACCGCGTTCGCCCATCCCTACCTAATAACTGCCAATCAAAAATGTAATCCTCAAACTCTTGTGGTTCATATAAAATAGTATCTGGTTTGCAAAATCAGCACAACATCCTCATTTGATTTCCCATATTAATCAATCTGGAATGGTTATCTCATTAACTGCAAGTAATAAACAGATGGCCACCTCCTACTGCTTTTACTTAGAAAAAAACTATTGGCTTAATTGGTTAACAGGTTGAGGCTTTGAATCTGCAAAAGAACTGAATATCAAGAGATATTCCTCCTGCTTATATATTAAAGGCCTGCTCCCTGCCATGTTAACAATATAAAAAGTTACTTTATTTCCACCAATTCTTCTCCTTCCATGCCAATATTTAAGAAAGATGTTAACAACAAATGTGGCACTTACCCACAAACAGCTGGCTGTTCAACTGCAGACGGATATGCCCATCAGATGGAGCAGTAAAAGTCTTTTGTGGGAGTTGATCCACTTGAAGCAATGCCTCTTTGATGTTTCTTTCAGCCTTCACATAGTGCCACTGGTTGTCATTTAAGGGAGTTGGTGATTGCACGGTAACTTCATTAGGTCCATTCCCCACATCAAATGAAAATGTCACTTCAGTTGGAGCTAGAAAGAGTAGAGACACCTAAGGCAGTTTAGAATATGGGGTCGCAAAAAGTGTATCTAGTAAATGCCACAAAAGGGTGTTTGCTCAGAAGACCTATCCTATTATTCCTTTCTTCTGGTTATGATGTAAGGTTATTTTGTATTGTGGAAAATGTGACTTCAGAAAACTTACCCACATGTCTCGCTTTCTATACTTTCAACTAATAGAAGAATTAGCTTGGTCACAGCAAGAAAATCTGAGGTTGTTTTGGTCTTTTTCTAAGAATGCTAGTCTGTAAACAATGAGCGTGCTAATCTGGCTTTCATTTCAGAAAAGAAAATCCTGCTAACATACCTAATTGGTTACCATTAGTAGCTTTTAATCTTTATTATAACATTCATTGATTTTTTTCTCCAATTTAAAAAAAATCATATATTTAATAGGGCTGAAATTCAATCTTGGTGTTTTCAAGTTTCTTGGCAAGAAACACATTTTGCGGCTTGTTCTGGGAAACGATAAAAAATTGAGAAATGACAGCTTCTCGTTGCCGTCTCACCGAGAATTTGAAGGCCTTTGTAACTGATAAGAAGTAGCCCTCTGCACATGTGGGCCAGTGCTTGTCAGTTACAAAGGCTATTTTCAAAGACTGGATGCTCTGGCTGGGGGGAAAGCAGGGATTCACTCTCTCCCCCAGTGCAACACTTTGCAAAGGGTCTTGGGGGACTTTTTCCAAGCAGCTGTTCTGGCAGGGGAGTGGGGGACTGGAACTCCGGGAGGTCAGGGTCCAGACGTGCCCCCACTGGGAGGGAGTTCCAAAGGCACGGTGCAGCGTGGTGCGGCCACCGAGAATGCCCTGCTCTGTGTGGCTCCCTGGGAAACCCGGGGGACCTCTAACATGACACCCCCAGATGACTGCAGGGGCCAATCCAGAACCCAGGGAGTGAGGCGATCTCACCGATAAGCAGGGCCCAGGCTGTGTAAGGCTTTATAGGTTAAAACCAACACTTTGAATCGGGCCCGGAAGACTATTGACAGGCAGTGCAGAGACCAGAGCACTGGTGTAATGTGCTCCTGGCGACCCAGCCCCCCAAGGATCTGGGCCACTGCATTCTGCACCAGCTGCAGCTTCTGAGCCGTCACCATAGGTAGCCCCACATAGAGCGCATTGCAATAGTCTGATCATGGATGATTGTGACCAGGTCCAGAACCGAAACCAGCGGCCGAAGCCGCTGCACCAGATGTAACCAGTGGAATTCACTCCTTGCCACAGCCTCAACCTGGAGAAGTTCCAGAGAAAGCTGAAAATCGAGGAGCAACCCCCAGGTGCCACACCTGGGATGTCAGCGGAGGGCAAACTCTATCAATCGATGGAGCTGTCAACTCCACCAACCCACCCACTATCACCACCTCCATCTTGTCAGGATTTAGTCACAGTTGGTTAGCCCTCATCCAGTCCCCCACAGCTGCCAAACACAGGGTAAGCACTGTGACAGTCAGGCCTGGATCGGTCTAAAATGAGAGATACATTTGGGTGTCATCTGCATACTGATGACACCTCACTCCTAACTCTCTGATCACCTTGCCGAGCGGTTGCATATACACTTTGAACAGGAGAGGGGACAGAACCGAATCCTGCGGGACCCCACATGGGAGGTCTCGGTAAGATGAAAAAGAATCACCGAGTACCACCTGCTGAGTTCTTCCTGTCAGGAATGAGTGAAACCATTCAAGAACAATCCCGCCCAACCCTGCACTATCACACAGGTGCGTCAACAACATCTCATGATCAACAGTGTCAAATGCTGCCCAAAAATCTAAAAGGACCAATAGGATCAATCGACCCTGGTCCTTTTCTTGGCGAAGGTCATCCACCAAGGCCACAAGTGCTGTCTCAGTGCCATGCCCCAGATCAAAACCCGACTGCGAAGGGTCAAAATAACTGATGTGATTGAGATGCCCGTGAAACTGCTGAGCCACCACCCATTCAATAACCTTCCCTAAAAAGGGAAGGTTAGAGACAGGCCGATAGCTGACAGGGGAGTCAACGTCAAGTGATGGTTTCTTGAGCAGAAGCCGCACCACTGCCTCTTTGAGACAATTCAGCACTCCTGCAGGGAGGCGTTGACCACCTTGGCCAGCAACGGCACCATTGTCTCCCGGCAGCTCTTAACCAGCAGGACGGGCACAGATCTAATTCACAAAAGGTGACTCGAACAGTCCCCAGCACCTCCATCACGTCAGCGGGTGTCACCGACTGAAAGTGATTCCATAAAATAGGACAAGCTGGGGCTTCTACAGCCTCTACCTCCTCCACTGCAGTAAGTACGGCATCGAGGTCTTAGTGAATATGAGCAATTTTCTCAGCAAAATAATCTGCAAAACGGTCATAGCGGGCGGCAGTTCACTCAACCCCCGGGTTGAGGGAGGCTGGACTAACCAACCCCCGTACAACCCAGAATAGCTCCACCAGATGGCATTTTGCGGATGCTATGAGAACAGCAAAGAACTCCCTCTTTGCTGTTTGCCACGGCATAGGCTCGTAAACTAGCTCTATGTCGCAATCTGCCAGCTTCAGTTCGAGATCGACGCCACCATTGCTCCAACCATTGCCCCTCTTGCTTCAGGACCTGCAGTTCCTCAGAAAACCAAGGTGGTCTGCGGGTCTGTCTCCTGGGCAACAGATGCCTGGGAGCCGTATAATCGATGGCCTCCATCAACAAGATATTCCATAGCTTGACGAGGTCATCGATGAACTAGTCATCTAGGTCAGAGGGTAGCTCCCACAGAGCACCTAGAAACCACAACGGGTCCATCAGCCTCCGGGGAGGCAACCTTAGGGGAGGACCATCCTAATAGGTTCCACACCCTGCCAGGGGCAGACATGTGCTAGAAGGGAAGTCTATAGGAGGTAATGATGCATCCATGACAAGGGCACAGTTGACATCTCCCCCATTAACGGAGCACCCGCCTCAAAGCCAGTGCAAAACATGAAGTCCAAGGTATGTCCTCCAAGTTGTGTCAGGTTGGTGACCATCTGGGACAAGCCCATGGTTGCCATGGTAGCCATGAACTCATGCTCAGCTCCCCCCTAGCACTGCATTGGCATGCATGTTGAAGTTCCCCAGGACTATCATCCTGGAGGACCGTAACACCACGTCTAAGACAGCCTCTGCCAGAGCATGCAGGGAGGCTGCTATACGGATAGGTGCCCGGTATAACAGCAACACTCCCCAACTGTCCCCTGCCAAATCGAACACAAGATGGAAGCCTTCAATACCTACTATGGTCCGCACTGGATACCTCCTCACTGACCACCCCTTCTTAAAAATAATTGCTACATCATCCCCTCCCTCCCCCCGTCCCTCCAGCCGCGCTTGTGCTGCACGGAATACCTAGCTGGAACAAGATCAGACAGGATAGGCCCTGATTAATTGTCCAGCCAGGTTTCCGTGAAACGCGCGAGATCGGCGGCACAGTCCAGCATCACCTCCTGGACTGTTGTTGCCTTAGTCGCCATTGACCTTAAAGGATAGGAAGTAAAGAGTGGGACTAAATGGCCAGTTTTCACAATGGAGGGATGTAAAAAGTGGTGTGCCCCAAGGATCTGTACTGGGACCAGTTCTTTTCAATGTATTCATTAATGATCTGGAAAAAGGTGTTAAGAGTGAGGTGATCAAATTTGCAGATGACACCAAGTT